>MU226109.1:138179-169985 GCA_018584345.1 Thuja plicata
ATGGTTGCAATATCTTTGTTAAAGTAGTTAACAAATCTGAAATTGTAAGGATTTAAAAGAATTTGCACAATACTTTCCTTTAGAGATTAGTGTAGGAAGTTGTTTTCGCACCTGAGTTTCCTTACAAGACCAACACTATTTAGGAAGATTAAGAACCCCTTTTCTAGTCTTCATTAAGCTGCTTTAGCTTTTCCTAGAAGAAGGCACATTTAGGAGAATTCCCTACAAAAGAATCGATAGATCCCACATCATCTTTGAGAGTCACCTCCAAGCGTTCCTCTCTCTTTCTACATTTAGCCTTTTTTCCTCCATCTCCACCTGCAAGGAATTGAGAGACTGGGAGGTCTTTTCCATCGTCTCCTTGTTCTAGGAAGAAAGGTCCTATATTTTTCTATTCAGTTTGGAATGATTATCCTTGACATTAGTAAGGGTATTAACCATTTCATTTTTCTCTTCCTCCATGGGAATCTAGTTCTTAAAGTCTTTGATATGCTCCTTCATGATTTCCCAGTTATTGATATTCTAGGAGAAATCATCAAAAAAACCTGACATACTCTCAGTAACTTTCCCCTTAGTGCAATCAAACCCTTTCTTCTTTGCCTCAACCACTTCCTCTAAACAGTTAATCTTATTCCTCTCAATTTGGAGTTGCAAAATTATTGTCGAGACTTTGTTACTGGCTCCGCCAACAGAGGTAAAGTTGTCACTGGATACCGTGGTAACACCCAACTCTACCTAAAAATGTTTTCAAGAGAATGAATTCTCCTAGCCTCTAAGAACCTAGTAGTCTGGTCTCGACGGTGCAGGGGAGCTAAGTTGGGCATGTGACTGTTGTGTGAGGGGATAGCTGGCTTTTACTCATCTTCTCAGGGATTTCAAATGGGATGGGGCTTCCTACAAGAATTTGGATTATCAAATAAACTTCAAAACATCGATCAAGGTTAGATACATGTTTCTACCTATAGTATTACTTAATCCTAACACCCTTCACCGTGGCAGGCACCGCTCCATGACTCTTCCACATTCGGTGCAATGGCCGCTACTGTGGTGACATCTATGGTAGCTATGACCACCATGAGCGGGGGAGGGGGCATGTGGCCTCCCCTCACCTCTCATCTAAAGGATCCCACTAGGGGGAGCAGTGGAGGAGGGGGGGTGGGGGAGGCCTTCGACCAGCCTCCTCAACATTATTTTTTCTTTTATTAATTTTTTTAAAAAATAATTTATTTTGTAATGTTAGAATTATATATATATATATATTCAAACATAAAACAATGCTCCAATGTAAGAAACTACACTAAATACCAAATATATAAAGAACCAGTGATTCACATGCATTCAATAGAAAAGGGAGATAAGATCATTAATCTATACTAAAACATAGGAGAAAAAGACATAAGAAAACATACTGCACAAAATATATCGTTACTTCGGAGATCAGAACAACACATAACATGTAGCCAAAAGATGTTCTTCCTTCTTTATTAACTCAAATGGTTCTAGCATCACCGATGAATACATTCATGGCTCCAAGGGAGAATTCTAAGATATTAAGAACAACTAAGCATTGAGCTCCTAAAAAAAAACTGAAAATGAAATGCTATGCTTGTATTACTTGCTGGACTACAAAATCATCAATTTTGTTGACCCTTGTTATGGCATCAAACTTCTTATTTATACACAAAGTTTGACCTAAAACTAACCTAATCTAACTGTACACTCAAAAAATAGAATACATTCTGCAGTGGCCAGTACTACCTACACCACTTACAATCACCTCAGGTTGTGTAGAGGTCTGACAAGATGAAAGAAGAAGATAAGGGGAGAAATCTAGAACAATCAACATATAAAATATTGTCGAGGTATTTATAGAAGAAATCACATTGTCCCGGTATCCTGGGCTACATGCCTCATAAATGAAAATTGTGGCTCATTGTTTTTGATGTGCATCAGGGAGTTAATGTAGGAGCGGTGCCTCAAAATAATCATCTTTCAGAGCTATCCCTTACGTCTGATTTGCCTTATTGGGATCACCTACTTGCTGACCCTTATTAACTAATTTGACAGTGATTAGTCAGCTCTGGGCAACCTGGATGCAGATCACTACAAATGAATACAAAAATTTAGACCTGGAATTCTGCTCAATTCTTCTTGCACATCGATCTCCTCCAATGCGGTCACCACATTGACCTGCAGGTTCACCAGGCCTTCCACTTGGAAGAGGTCATCAAAATCATCATGGGGAGGGGAGGCTGCTGGAGGATCCTCTACTTCAGGAGAAGAAGGGATGAGTTCCACTTAGGGAACATTTGGCATCTAGCTTGCATCTGTGCTTGGCAGGGGATGATCCACCCTTGGCTTCTTTCTTCTTATTTGTAGTGGGGACCCAAGATCCAGAATAGCTACAGTTTCATCCTCAGCCTCCGTCCACTAGCTCATGAGTGTTGCCACTGAAGGGGATCGTGGTAGGAGGAAAGATCCCACCAGAGTAACTAAAAGGCTGAGAGAAAGCTGGGCACTCAATGTTTCACTTAGCTGGTGGGACACCTCAAGCTGAGTGTGAATTTATTCCATAATATGGATTGGAGCCGAGGTATAACGTAGGCTGGGGTGCCCTCTTTTTCTACCAAAGTCCGAAGTAGACCCCCACAAAATAATCATGGCTTCACTGAATGACGCCCTGTCTTGTAGTGCTTTGCCAATGAGAGGATCAGCTCTGGTGCCTCAACTAAGAAGGGGAAACAGGAAGCCTTGATGATGCTTGAAGAGGCCACATTCTTTTCCATGTTATCCCTGGAAGATCACTATTGATACATTACTCAGACAAGGCCCTATAGTTCTGCCCATCATCAAGCATCTATGTCGGTAATATTCTAAAGTTTGGAATCCACTTTTGATCCCACAAGGACACCATCCCTCGGGTATTTGGATCTTAAAGGGAGTTTCTCCAGTATTTTATCTTCCCTTGTCTTAATGGCCACCCGGGTGGAGGTGGTTGGGAGTTTCGAATATCTAGCAGGATTTGTTACTTCAAACTTTTTTCTTGGGTGATTTGCAACCTGCAAGACCAGACAACCGTTAATATGTGATAAAAGATAAATTATTTTTATGGACTCCGGAGAGTTCACCACTATTTCACACCTGTTCAAAAGACATTATCCAGCATCAAATCTAGAAATACAATAATCAATAACTTACTTGGATTTTAGTCAACACCTAGGGGCTACGAGGATACTGGTCTAAGCAACAATATGATGAAGGCCTAGGGAAACTAGTCATTGTTGAAATGACTTGGTAGTGAGGCATACTAGGCTAACATGGGTTATCACATGGTAATGCATTAAATAGCATAGTAACATTAAAGTTGACAAATATCTGGACATAGCTGAATTGAATGCCAGATGGGGCAGTTTTGAATGCTCACACATGGGGGAGTTTAATCCTACCATCAATGATGAAATGATGAAGGAGAGAGAAAATTTCCATGGCTCGAATATACAAGGTGTCGAGTTCAAGCCAAGAGGAAAATAGATGAGGGAGCTCAAAACTTGGGGTATATTATGCAACAAGGTGCAAAGAGCTCTCCGACAGGTTAACCACGTGAGAATGTATAGACCAACCCACAAATTTATAGAAAACAACTCTACAGACGCGCATTATATACAACATATACAAAGACTTCTGAAGAATAGAAGGCTGAGGAATGGATTTACATACTAGACAACTAACTAACCAAATTTACACAGAAATCTGAAGAACAACAAATTTACAGTAGAGGACACCAACTCACCTACAAACTACTAACAATTTATAGAGAAATTACAACCATTTACATAATTTACAATGATTTACACTATTTACAGGGATTTACACTAATGTACAGAAAATATAGTGCAAGAAAGATAGACAACCTTCCTGCGAAGCCATCCCATCAATGGGAGGTGACGAAGAACCAAAAGACAAACAACAAACAAAAAGAAAAGAGAAAAAATAAAAAGGAAAGAACAAAGAAAAAAAAAAGAAATAGAGGGAGAACCAGAAGGGCTTATCTTAAACGTCAAGAAATGCAGGATTAGGAGCATAGGAGGTGCACTACAAACATAAAGCTTCATGAACCATGAACACTGGAAAACCTGCAGGAGAACTGAAGCACGCACAAGCTCAAATTGCTAAACACTTGAAGCAATGCACTTAGCTCACTGGTAATTTCCACAAATCACACTTAATCGTTCTTAATCACTTTGGGCAATTTGTTCATGGTAAATGTAAAAAATGATAAGTGAAACCCAATTTATACCCTTAGGTGAAAACACACCACTTCCTTTTGCAAGTCCCAAGAAAAGGCAAACCTCTGAACTCCGAGTCTGGGGATCCTATACAACCACACCCTGTAACAAAAGAGGAAGCAGTGGAAAAGAATCTCGGAGTCCAGAATCTGGCTGGCACAAAGAAAAAAAACACTCTAGGACCGGGTCCTAGAGGGAGAGAAACCAAAAAGTAAAGAAAATAGAGGCACCACAAAAGAAAAGGCCAGAAGAAAACAAAAGAAAAAGGAATAAGGAAAAAGCAAAAATGGTGACCCAACATTTTGCCAACAAAATGTAGGGACAGGTATACAGGGCATAAAAAATGGTGACTCACTGGGACAAATGCCTTAGCACATTTGAGAACCGCATAATCTTTGGTTAGGAAAATCAGAACTCATCTTTACTTGGAGCATTTCACTTGCAAGGCACGAGGTGCAAGGTGTAAGGTGTCTGAGAAAATCTGACTCATCATTGATTCAATCCATCAATCTCTTGTCATCTGTGAAGTGTGTGCTTTGGAAGAAAATCAAGTTGATGACTTCTAGGAGAAGCAAAGAGAGGGAACTATGTATATCAAACAAAAATCGCTATATTTTGTATGATCCCCCAGATCCCGGAATTCTCTATTCTCCATTTTTCTTTCTTTTCTTTTGAAGACGGGGAAGGTGATACTTCTTTCACCATGAACCATAAGTTTAGCTAATTTTTATGGTTGTACCTCTTTCACCTTGCCATCCATTTTAATTTGTTGAATAGGAGAGATGTTCTGAACCCGGGATAGTATTTTGATTTTTGGACATGGCCAATAACCAGTGCAACCGATCTCCTTCCAAGGCTCATACAATTACTTTCTTCTTATATTTTCTGTTAACTGATGTCATGACATTCAAGATGTGAATCTAATAAAGATGATCCATAACCTTTTACCATATGTAAAAAATAACTCTGGAGTGCGAACAAATTCCACCGTGCTAACAATAGATTCTAGACAAACCAAAATGCATAAGGCATTATTCCAGGAACTAGATGTTATGCAAAGCATACTTGTTTATAGAAAGAGGACAACATGTCAAGAACCCAAAAATAAGAGGCATAAAGTAAACAAGAAAACCATAAGACAATAGAGAAAAATGAAAGAAGGCGGCCCCAGAAGACTGCCAACAACTATTTACAAGGGAAGACACTCCCAAGTAGCACCGGGGAAAGATATTTACAAGTAGAAAAATATTCACATATAATACAACTTTGGGAAACTTACCTCCTGCCTCATTCAAAGTAGTGTTTTAGAAACTCTCCATTGATGGTCAATGGAACAGCTTCTTCGGTCATGGTGCTGAGGCGATAAGTATTAGCCCCGCAGATCTTTGAGATTAGGTAAGGTCTGAGCCAGAGCCTTTGAAACTTAGTGTGCTTTCCTTTCTACTCTCGGGCCTTGTCCCATAAGAGGAATAGATTCAAAACTTGATAGGATTTGTATTGGGATCTCCAGTTGAACCATCATTTGATGACTACTTGATGACACACAAAATGTTCAAGTGTCACCTCTCTTTGTTCCTCTATTCTCATCAGGTTCAAAATCCGAACCTCCACAATGTTGTCTCGGGTGTTGAATTCATGCATGAACTATAAAACTGGGATTTGTAAATTGAGTGGGAATATAGGACTCTGGCCATAAACTAGGTGAAATGGGGAAGTCCCCAGGGATGCCTTAATTCTAATTTGATCCACCCAAAGGGTGAACCTAAACTTTTGGTGCCAGTCTCGGGGATGTTGCTCTAGCAAATGTTTGATCACCTCCAACACATTTTCTTTGGTAGACTCGGCTACACCATTACCCTGGGGGTAATAGTTGCTAGATAACATGAGGGTGATCCTCCTCTAATAGGTCCATTCTAATAGTTGCGCTAAATAAAATGTTAGATAATTGTTACACACAATAGTGAAGGGAATTCCAAACCTGGTGACTGTTTTCTTCCAACAATTTGATAGCTACATCCGTTGTGTTGTTCTTGCATGGGATTTCCTCAAACCACCGGGTATAGTAGTTGGTAGAAGTTAGAATATACTAGTGGTTGGTGAATTATTTGGGGTTAATTTCCCTGAAAAAATTGAACAACCATTGGGTGAAGGGTCAAACTTCAAAGAGCGGCTGCAAAGGCATGGCCGGGTTCCACTCACGATGGGCTGCAATTTGGCAAGTGTGACACTCCCTCACATGAGTGTAGACATATTTTAAGATGAAGGGCCAATAATATCTAGCCCAAAGAATCTGATAGGAAGTGGCATCAGCTGAGCCATGCCCGGTTCCAAACTTCTATGGAATTCTTCTATCACTTTGGCAGCTTGGTCCCTGTCTATGCACGGGAGGTAAATTCCCTCAAAATTCCTACGGGAAAGTGTTCCATTTTTTATCATGAAGTGTGTGCTTCTCAGTTGTAGGGCATGATGTTTGTTGGGGGGAAGCACCTCTGGGTATCTATTATTGATCAATAGGTACAGTAGATCGATATACCATGGATCTTGGGTGATGGACTCCACGGTATAAGTTTTACATTCAATGTTGGAGTTACTTCTGTCATCACCCTACATAGTCCCTAGCCTCAGACTATCTCCATTGGTTTCATATTGAGATCATACTCTTGGAGGATGGCCATCCGTTTCCCCTGATGTTCACCCAGTTCTCTCTACAATAGTAAAGATTTGACAGCCTGATCCGGGATGATAGCGTGTACTTTTCTCGAGAGAATGTAGTGCCAGAATTTCTTCATGGCCTGGACTAGAGAAAAGGCTTACATTTCTAGTGGTGTATATCAATATTTGGCATTTTTTAATGGGGAGCTCATGAAAGCAATGGGTCTCTCTTCCCCTTAAACATTCTGGGTTAAAACTGAAGCTACAGAATGTGATGAAGTGAAGGAATATATATGGAACGGGAGGGAATAGTCTGGACTTGCCAGGATTGGTGCCTCCACTATGGTTTGCTTGATTTGAGAAAATGCTCACTTTGCTTTGGGGCTCCACTCAATCTTGGTATATTTCTTCATCATGTCATTAAGTGGTTTAACAATCTCAGCAAATCCAGTTATCAACCGCCAGACAAAGTTTATCTTTCTGAAGAAAGACTTCAATTCCTTTTTACTACCAAGCATTTTTAAATTCAGTAGTGCTTCAACTCTCTCAGGGTCAATGGATATCCCTTTCTTAGAGACTATATGCCTAAGAATTTTCCCTTTAGTGACCCTGAATATGCATTTCTTGGGGTTGGGGAGATACCATACCGGGGACATCTCTCACAAATTTGAGCGAGGTGGGCGCAATGATCACACCTATTCTGGGAAAAGACTGTTAAATCATCTATATAGATGATTATGCATTTTTTAACCACACCCTCGAACCCAATGTCCATGGCCTTCTAAAATGTGACCCCACATTAATGAGACAAAAGGGCATTATTCAATATGAAAATGTTCCCCACTTGGTGGTGAACATCATTTTCATTCTATCCTTGAACTTAACCATGACTTGGTTGTATTCAGAGTACCCATCCAGGAAAGACATCATTTTTGAACTGTTAACAATTTGTAATACCTCATCTAGCGAGGGGAGAGGGTGATTGTCTTTCTTGGATGCCTTGTTTAAATTATGAAAATCCACGCATAGGTGTATCTCACTATTCTTCTTTCACATGGGGATGAGCTTGGCAACCCAGGTTGTGTGCTGGATAGGAAAGATAATTCATGTTGACAATAATTTCTGAACCTCCTAATGGATTAGAGGTTTGATCAATGGGTTCATCGGCCTCTACTTTTGCTAGAAAGTTTTGGTATCTGGTTTCAAGGGGATAGTATGAGTCATGATAGATGTGTCATAGGTTTTAAGATCCTCATACCCCCAGGCAATAATGTCAATGTATTCTTAGAGAACCATGAGAATCTCCTCCTTCTCCTCTGGGGAGCAAGAGGTACCAATGTGGACAAATTTTTCTTCATCGACCTTGCCGATGTTGACCTTTTCAAATTTTTCTCCCTCAAAGGAGGATGATATCTTTTCTCGGGGCTGAGCGTCTAAATCAAAGATTCATTCTAAAGCTAGCATCCCCTTAGGAAGTGTGTTGGTGGGTAGGTCGATGATCTCATTGCCTTCTTCACCCTGTCCGATATCGTCATGATCAATTTCATCCACTATCTGATCTTTGAAGATGCCAACATTGGCCATGAAGACTAGAATATGTTGATCATCCTCAAAAACCTTAAAGTGGGTGATATTATCTAGGATGGATAGGGTGGGGACCATCTCAACAAAAAATTTATGGAGCAAGGAACTAGCCATCAGCTCGAGGGTGTTGGCAGACATATAAAGGGCATCTGGAACATAGTTACATTTCTGGGGAATGAGGTCGATGCCAAAAGCATCAAGGTCTTCAATTAGGCTCCATGTCTAGTTGTGGTATATGGCCATCCTTTTTTCGTGACATGTGTATTGGCTCTGGACCTATTTTACAATCAGCTCTAAATCACCCATTGCCCAGAGGTGGGTGATCCCTTTTCTTAATGTGAACAGGAGTCTGAGGACCAGAAGCTTATACTCCGTGATATTATTGGTGCAGTTAAACTACATCCTATAAGAAATGAGGCATGATTTCCCCCATAGGTTGATTAGTTCCACTTCGGCCCTGCAGCCTTATTTGGACTGGGATCCGTCAAACTTTAGGATCTACGAATCATTGTTTGTTTCCTGGGACTAGGGAGGTGAAGTGCCACTTGGGTTGATTTTGGGAGGTTTGGGAGGTGATTCCTCTAGCTTTGATGGTGCATGGGTGAGACTTTCCTCTAGAGAAACTTCTGGTTCAGATTCCAAGATAAGCGGCACCTTTGGTGTACCGCTAGGTGGATTACTTGGTCTAGGTCAATTGGCTTTGCATTCTTTCTCTTAGAGGTCATTGATGTGGTGGGTAGTAGTGATAATGAAATGCCCACACTCTAGTTTAGAGTGTTTCTGGTAATGTACTCGGCACCAACTGTCAGACAAGAGGGCGGCCAAAGTTGCCATGTTACCTTGTGAGCCTATCTCACACTTCAGTTTCTCATCTAGATCCTGAATTCTCTGAGAGATTATAGAATCCACCCCAGGGGTGAAATTGAAGGTTACTCTAGACCTATTTTATAATTAGCTCTGAATCACCCATTTCCCAGAGGTGAGTGATCCCTTTTCTTAATGTGAACAGGTGTCCAAGGACCAGGACCTCATACTCCATGACATTATTGGTGTAGTTAAACTGCATCCTATAAGACATGAGGCAGGATTTCCCCCATAGGTTGATTAATTTCACTTCGGCCCTGCACCCTTGTTTGGACTGGGATCCATCAAACTTTAGGATCTATGAATCATTGTTTATTTTATGGGACTAGGGAGGAAAAGTGGCATTTGGATTAGTTTTGGGAGGTGATTCCTCTGGCTTTGATCGTGTATGGGTGAGACTTTCCTCCAGAGAAACATCGGGTTTAGATTCCTAGATAAGCGGCACCTTTGGTGTACCACTGGGTGGATTACTTGGTCCAGGTCAACTGGCTTTGCATTCTTTCTCTCGGAGGTCATTGATGTGGCGGGAAGTATAAGTAATGAAAGGCTCACACTCTAGTTTAGAGTGTTTCTAGTAATGTACTCGGCACCAAGTGTCAGACAACAGGGTGGCTAAAGTTGTCATGTTACCTTGTGAGCCTACCTCACACTTCTATTTCTCGTCTAGATCCTGAATTCTCTGACAGATTATAGGATCCTCCTCGGGGATGAAATTGAAGGTTAGGATTTCTCATGTTTAGTACACCCCAGGGGAGGATTTAGAGAAAAGTACTTCATTTACCCTCTCAACTTTAGTGAGGGCCTATTTCATTCTAGTTTCACTCTCCACCCAAATTTGATTTAATTTCCCCTTCCAGGGGAGCCATAAGTGGGAGAAGTCCGTAGACAAATACCCATTGAGGGCCTTTGACCAATTCTAACTTAATAACATCTTGTAGGTTTCAGGTATGTCCACCACTTGGATATCTATTATGCTGGATATCCGGGGGTCTTGGATGAGCTAAATCTGGACAATTTTTAGCTTGCCAACCATTTTCATGATATTTTTGTAAAATTGGACTACTGCACCTTTTGATGGAGTGGGAGTGAGTCTAAGATTTTGGCATATGGATAAGGACATGATGTTTCTCGAAGCACTAGAATCTACCAAGCAGTTGTATATGTTCTTCCCTTGAATTTTCAAGCCTAGTAGGAAGGTAGGATCCTTTGTGTTTCCCTAGAAGATGGTCGAGTTGGCATCGTCAAATGTGACAGTCTTGGGTGGACGACTGATGGCTTCTAGGCTTCCCAAGAGCTGTAGAAGATGTTTCTTCTACTCAGGACAATTTAACAAGATCTCCATCAAGGTGATGGAGGTGATGGTACTCTCTAATGCCTTAGTGATGTCAAACCATCCCCCCGGGTAAAGTTGGCTTCCCCTGGCCGGATCCCTGGCTTGGTTAGGGCCAGGTCCTTTTGGTGGGAAGGGATGCTCATTTGTGTTGTCCTTGGGGGTGGTGTTCTTGGGAAGCATTGACATGTAAGCTGGCCCTTTTCCATCCTAACTCTGAGTGTTGAAGGGAGTCCATAGGCTGGTGAAGACATTGGCCTCAAAGGCCGGGATGGATTCCTCAAAGAACCCCCTACAAATCGGGTTCTTCTTCATCTTCTTCATCTATCCCAAAGAAGATGGTCTCACACATGAAGGCAGTGAGAGGAGTCTCTTATGTGGATGATTCCAAGGGAGTAGATTCAGCAGGTAGTTGCCTGTCCAACTGGGAGATCATGATGATCTTTTCTAGTGTGGCATAGTTTACCTTAGAATGGGAGCCAGTGTTAGGCAATCTACACCATCTAGTTAGGGGGTGGAATTCTACAAGCTATACAGAATGACTAGGTCCAGCACCACCCTAAGTGGTATTTTTTTTTGGAGGGGAACCTCCGGTAATTGCGTTGTTGTTCCATTGTTGTTGGTTGGGCCAAGGCCCCTTGTCATAGTTCAAACCTCTAGAATTGGTATTTCATTATCTAGAAAAAACATTCCCTCTCTTGGGATTAGAATTGTGGGGTGCGGAAGGCCCCACTTTCAGCTGTCCCATGTCCATCGTTAATGATGACACCAATCGCCTAATGGATTCAACCTCGATGAACATCTAGGTAGTGGTGTCGCAATGCGACGATAGTTAAGGTGGGTTCCTGGAGAAAGTGGCAGAAGCTCTCAGAGTTGAGGACGATAATCCTCCTGTCATGGATGACTGAAAGAAAGGTACTCTGGATGGTTATGTCAAGGGTTTTTGCATTTTCTATGGTAGGTTCCAGGAAATGTATTCCAGACCCAGTATTGTCTGTGGTTGAGATGGGTAAACATACATGGCCTATTGGTCTATCGGTGGTGGACCCATGGACATCATTGGGGCACCCATTTCAGGATTGGGGTTGTATACCTTAGCATAAGGAGTTCCAATGGGTATCATATTGAATGGTAGGCTATGTCTAATCCCACTAGGAGCTTTTCTCAAACTATGTGACAACTCCAAGGCTAAGTTGTAAGCTTTCACTAGAGTATCCCAGTCATTGGCAGTGGTAGTTCTCCAAAGGAGAGTGGAAAAAATAGGGTCCATGTCATTCAGGTTTGTCTGGATGGTTACATTAGTTGATGGGATGAAAGGACCTATGCACCACTTCAAGGAATGTTGGAATTGATGGTTAAATGTAGCGAGGCGCTCATTCGGTTCCTTCCTGATAGAGATAAAATGGTTGTGGGACCACGTTGGATCCACATGGACGTGGAAGGCCACCAAGTAGGTGTCTTCCATATTTTTCCAACTATTGATGGAGTTGGCAGGAAAGTTGATGTACCACTTTAACTCATTATGTCCTAAGGACAGAGGGAACATCCAGGTTACAACATCCTAATGTTGTATTCAGTGTCAGTTCATGGCATCCTTATAGGCTTGGAGATGTTCTTCTACAGTTCGTGGGCCTAGATGCTCATACTTGGGACAAAACTTCTCTAGATGTTGTGGAAGATTGTTGGTAGCACCAAGGAACTGCCCCATGGGGGACCCGATATTATCAAAGTAGGCAGCCATTGGGATTGCTTGGTTTTGGCTGGGTTGAATATTAGTTCCCAAGATTATCTAGGCAAATTGGGTGTTCTGGTGTGTGGAAAATCCCTAGAAAAAATTAGTTAGCTGCTTGGTTTTCTAGGTCCTACTCTTTTGGATGGGAGGTCTAAGTTCTACAAACTCTCTAGGCTTCGGAGCTAATCAAAGGATTCTATAAAAACTCAAGGGTGAAGGTGACCCTATTCTACAAAAATTTTGGTTCCTAAAACTACTGCTTGGGGAACCCTCAAGCGGTGTAAAATCAAAATTTTCCAAGGGAGATGAGCTTAGGCCCTCCTTCTAGTGCCAGTTTCTCTTGATGAGACTTTGTGACTGACTCTGCCAATAGAGGTAAAGTTGTCACCAGATACCAGGGTATTGGCCAACTTGGCCTAAAAAGGTTTTCAGGAGAATGAATTCTCCTAGCCTCCAAGAACCTAGTAGTTGGGTCTTGACAGTGTGGGGGAGTTAAGTTGGGCATGTGACTATTGTGTGAGGGGATAGCTGGTTTTTACTCATCTTCTCAGGCAGTTCTAATGGGATGGGGATTCTTGAAAGTGTTTGTATTATCAAATAAACTTCAAAAGATCGATCAAGGTAAGATAAATGTTTATACCTATAGTTATGCATATATATATTCAAACATCAAACAATGATCCAATGTAAGAAACTATACTAAATACCAAATACATCAAGAACTAGTGATTCACATGCATTCAGTAGAAAAGGGAGATAAGATCATTAATCTAAACTAAAACATAGGAGCAGAGGACATAAGAAAACATACTTCACAAAAGATATCGTTACTTTAGAGATGATAACAACACATAACATGTAGCCACAAGATGTTCTTCCTTCTTTATTAACTCAACTAGTTCCAACATCACTGGTGAATACATTCATGGCTCCAAGGGAGCATTCTAAGCTACTTAGAACAACTAAGCATTGAGATCCTAAAAAACAACTGAAAATGAAATGATATACTTCTATTACTTGCTGGACTACTAAATCATCAATTTTGGCAACCCTTGTTATGGCTTCGGACTTCTTATTTATACACAAAGTTTGACCTAAAACTAACCCAATCTAACTGTACACTAAAAAAATAGAATATATTATCTTGTGGTTTGTACTACCTGCACCACTTACAATCACCTTGGGATGTGCATAGGTCTGACAAGATAGAAGAAGAAGAAGATAAGAGGAGATATCTAGAAGAATCAGCATAGAAAAGAGTGTTGGTGTATTTATAGAAGAAATCTGATTGTCCTGGTATCCTAGGATACATGCCTCATAAATTCAAATTGCAGCTCACTATCTTCGATGTTCATCAGGTAGGTAATGTAGGAGTGGCACCTTGGGAGAATCATCTGTCAGAGCCATCCCTTCCATCTGACATGCTTTATCAGGATCACCTACTTGCTGACCCTTATTAACTTCTGTGATAGTAATTGGTCGGCTCTGGGGAACCTAGATGAAAATTAAAATGAATGAATACAAAACTTCAGACCTAAAATTTCAGATTCTAAGAGCTTACACCCAAATAATAATGAATTTACAAAATTGTACCCTGCTGGTGAAAATCTTTGGATTTGAGAGAACTTTACTATTCCTTATTCTATTTGAAGGCCTCCAAAATTTGTCCAATTCCATCTTCATCTACATCCTTGACGCATTCCCATCAGTCATTGACAACCCCAAATTTTTCATCAACATCTCTGGCCCCTTCCTTGAGTTCTGTAGACACTTTCGCTACATCATGAGCCTACACCATCCTCTTCATTAATCTTGACATTTTCCATCCATTAAAATCTCCGACGGGTTGGTACCGGGACTCCATCAGCTCATCAAATTTACTTAGTACAAAATCTTCTGGAGCACAAGTCTTGGTGGTGAAGGGATCGACTTGCAAAACCCTTGTCATGAATGTTTTATATAAATTTAAAGAATTTTGGACTTTGGGGATTTTATTCTTTAGGGCCGCTACCCGTTGCTTACTCACCTCAATTTTGAGGCCAAGTCTGGAGTGTTGGGATCAGAGGAACCCAAAGGGTTCTTCTTCCAAAATTATGGTCTCTGTAATGACTTCTCCATTTCTTTCTCCCATAGGGAGACTATGCTTTTTACTTGGCCAATGATGTTGTTGGCCTAATAAAGTTTCAGGAGTGTCACTGCCAGGAACTACCTTATAGTTGTAATTTTCTTAGTGACCCACCCATCCACAGCCTACACCTTCTTCTTCATGGCACTTAGAGAATCCATGTCACCCTGTGGGATCAGTGTTCTAGAGGTGGAGGCTTCCAGATGAATCTCAGCCAGTGGTTGTGTCAGTTCTACGAGAAGTCATAGGAGATTTTCATTCTTTTCTATTTCCTCCTTCATCTTTTGTGCCTCTTTGTCATACTGGGCCTCAACTACCCAAGTAGCTTCCTTTAATAGGTTCAACTCACCTTGTTTATCTCTCCTCCCCAAAGGAACTTCTGTAACTATATAATCTTCGGCCCTTGTGGCTTATGCTTCTGCATCTGGGGGAGGCATCGCCACTATTGTGATGTTGCTTCCTCCTAGGCTGGTCTGAAGGGTATGGATGGTCTGGGCCTTCTTTGGCTTCTTAGCCTCTTGGTTCTAGGCCATCATTTTGGCCTAGGAGAGAGGGGCACTTGCTACCACTGAGGCCTTTCTTTTTTAGGACTCTACCAGCCATGGTGGCAGCTTGGACGGTCTTATTGCTAAGGCTTGGTCATTGGGGTCTTCTTCGAGGCCCTATGGTGATTCCCCTGTATTACTAGTCACTTCAGACTCTTTTTCTTATTCCCTAAGATTTACTGTATCTTCCACCTTGGTGGCATTCTCATCTATGTCTTAGGGATTCCCCCTTCTCTAGCATCTGTGGTCTCAGTATCCACATTTCCAGGGTTATCCCCATCATCCTATTGCTGTTGTTCTTCCTTGGCGTCATCCACTGAGACATTCTCCTCTAGGGGCACATCTTTTGGAGAGGCCAAAGGTGTCTGGCCTAGATATGATTGTTGGGGCGTAGAGACCACTTCATCAAATGTCACACTATAGGGAACCTGATCACCCCGAGTGACTAGAGGTGTTCGGAGTGTGACAATTGGGGCTACAATTTCTCTTGAAGGTTCATCTTCCCTAGCCATTTTTGGCTGCTCATCTTGTGTTTACCTCAGTTCTATCTCACTCCCTAGGACCGCTATTTATTCCACATCTTGTGGATTCTGTTGTGCCTCTTCTTGTTCCTGCTCCCGAAACTCTTTTTTTAGGGCCACTTCTTCTTGGGCATCGGTCTCCTCCACTACCCTCACCACATCGACCTGCAGGTTCACCAAGTCTTCCGTCTGGAAGAGGTCATCAAAATCATAATGGGGAGGGGATGCCGGTAGAGGATCATCTGGTTTAGGAGAAGAAGGGATGAGTTCTACTTACGGAACGTTTGGCATCTTGTGGCCCACATCTGTGCTTGGCGGGGCATGATCCACCCTTTGCTTCTTTCTTCTTATTTGTAGTCGAGCCCCAACATCTAGGATAGATACAGTTTTTTCCTTAGCCTCCATCTTCTAGCTCATGAGTGTTGCTAGTGAAGGGGATCCTGTTGGGAGGATCCCACTAGAGTAACCGGAAGGCTGAGATAAAGTTGGGTGCTTAATGTTTCGCTTATCTAGAGGGATGCGTCAAGCTAAGTGTAAATCTATTCCATAATATGGAGTGGAGCCAGGGGTGTAACCTGGGCTGGGGTGCCCTCTTTTTCTTTCCCTTTATTTTTTCTTGGCCCAGCCGCTCTAGACACCAAAGTAGACCCCCACAAAAATGCACCCCGATGAGTTCTTTTCTTGCAAACTTGTGCAAAATAATCATGGCTATGCTAAATGATGCCCTGGCTGACATCCTCAATTGTCAAAATATCTGGGGTGTCCCAATCCACTAGAGGAAGATCCATCTTGTTGATCCCCTGTGACTTGTAGGATGGGTCCTCTAAATACCCACTATCCAAAAAATATTTTTGAAAGGTCTGAAGGTCGAGGCTCTTCATTATCCCTTTGGTCATCCTTGAGTATTTCTGACTTCGGAGGTCAAAATCATTGGCAATCTATCCAAAAATCCTCCATGTGAGGCTCGTGGGGTGCAGATACTCAGGGCAGTGCTACATTTATCTTGTCGAGTGGGTGAAAAAAATTTCTTACTAGGTGGAACTCAGCCATCCCCAGACTTCTTAACTCATTGTCGGGCTCTTTGGCCACTGCAAGGCTGCAAGACTAGTTCCCGCAAGTGATCAAGAACATGATAAAGGTAATCTTCTCCACTCCATAAAATGTATGGAGCTTCGGTATTTTCCTGCAATACTCCAAAATAATAATCCTATCCCCACAATGCTTGGGGAGTAGGTAGGGCTTGCCG
Organism: Thuja plicata; assembly: GCA_018584345.1. Classification (NCBI taxonomy): domain Eukaryota; kingdom Viridiplantae; phylum Streptophyta; class Pinopsida; order Cupressales; family Cupressaceae; genus Thuja; species Thuja plicata. The sequence continues at coordinate 155,065 of MU226109.1, forward strand.
GAGAACCCGGTCACCCAAATGTAGGAAAGTTGCTAAAATTGAATAAATTAATTATCATAATAATTCACCAAGGCCATTGCTTCCTTGGATAGCTGGTACCTGGAATCTTGATTAAGTGTCAAAATTTTTTGGTAAATGAAGGTGTCATTTACCCGATAAAAATTAGGAAAGTAGGCTTCCTATTGAATTTGGGGATAATGATCCCACGAGAGCATTTTGGTCGAGCCCATTCCCAAGGATGCCCATTATTTTCAAACCCTGGAGTGCGGGTCTTTGTTGTTCCAATGCCCATAATACATACTAAGTCATGTGGAACTTCGATGTCCGGTTGACATTATTCAGCTGAAAGTCCACATGGTTGGAAATACTAGTCGCTCAGTCAAAGGTCTATCCATGGGTGGTGATGCAGTAAATAAAATAATACATCCATGCCAAAACGTCCCTGGCATGGGGTTCCCCAAAGATCCTATAGAAAAATATGATCTCCGCCTATACACATTCTTTGAAATCTCTGTGGGGGATCTTCATCTTCATTTTCTTGTAGTCCTTCCTCGGGGACTTCAACATGTGTAAATTGAGATACTGCTGAGCAAGCGATGGAACTTTCTCAAACTCCTTCATTGATGTGGCCTGGGAGATGATAGTAGCATTTCTAAACTGGGGGATCGCCAGTCCCAAAGCAAAGGTGGTAGCATCAAGAGTTACAATGGTTGCTGGGTAATTCAATGGGAGGGAAGCAACAAGAAAAATCACTCGAGTGGGTGTGTTGTAGTGCTTCCCGAAAGAGAGGATCAGCTCTAGTGCTTGCACTAAGAAAGGGAAACAAGAAGCCTTGATGATTTCAGAAGCAGCCACATTCTTTTCCATGTTATCCCTGAAAGATCATTGTTGATACATTACCCGAACAAGGCCTTATAGTCCTACCCATCATCTGAGATCTATGATGGTAATATTCTAATGTTTGGAATCTAATTTGGATCTCACAAGCACACCATCCATCGAATATTTGGATGTTAAAGGGAGATTCTCTAGTATTTTCTCTTCCCTTGTCTTAGTGGCCACCCAGGTGGAGGTGGTCAGGAGTTTCAGACTTCCAGGAGGAGTTGTTACTTTAGACATTGTTTATCGGGTGATCTGCAACCTTCAAGACCATAAAAACCGTTAATATGTGATAAAAGGTAAAGTAGTTTTACAGACTCTGGAGTGTTCACCACCATTTCACATATGTTCAAAAGATGTTAGCCAGCATCAAATTTAGAAATACAATAATCGATAGCTTACTTGGATTTTAGTTGACACCCGGGGGCTCTAGGGATACTGGTCTAAGCAAAAATGTGATGAAGGCTCAGGGAAACTAGAAATTATTAAATGACCATGCAACTAGCCATACTAGGCTGACATGAGTTGTCACATGGTCATGCAATAAATGACATAATAGAATTAAAGGTGACAGATATCTGGTCACGGATGAATTGAATGCTAAATGGGACAGTTTTGAATTCTCATGCATGGGGGAGTTTAATCCTGTCATCAATGATGAAATGATGAAGGAGAGAGAAAACCACCATTGCTCGAATAGACAAGGTGTAGAGTTTGAGCCAGGCAGAAACTAGGTGGGCAAGCTCAAAACTTGGGGTATATGATGTAACACAGTGCGGTGAGATCACCAAAGGGCGGGTTGGCCACAACAGAATATAGAGACCAACCTGCAAATTTATAGAAAACCACTCTACAAATGCGCGTTATATACAACATATACAAAGACCTCTAAAGAATAGGAGGCTCAGGAATGGATTTACATACTAGACAACTAACTAACTGAATTTACAGAAAAATCCAAAGAACAACGAATTTAATGCAGAAGACACCAACTAACCTACAGACTACTAACAATTTACAGAGAAATTAAAACTGTTTATAGAATTTACAATGATTTACACTATTTATAGGGATTTACACTATTGTATAGAAAATATAGTGCAAGGAAAGCAGACAACCTTCCTGTGAAGCCATCCCACCAATGGGATGCGACGAAGAACCAGAAGACAAAAAGAAAACAAAATGAAAAGACAACCAAAAAAGGAAAGAACAAAGCAAAATAAAAGAAATAGAGGGATAACCAGAAGGGCCTAGCTTAAATGCTGGGAAATGCTAGAGGAGGAGCATGGGAGGTGCACTACAAATAGAAATCTTCACAGACCATGAACACTGAAAACCCTATAGGAGAACTGAAGCACACACAATCTCAAACTACTAAACACTTGAAGCAACACACTTAGCTCACTGGTAATTTACACAAATTGCACTTAATAGATCTTAATCACTCTGGGTAATTTTTTCACATTAAATGCAAAAAAGACAAGTGAAACCCTATGTATACCCTTAGGTAAAAATGCACTGCTTCCTTTTGCAAGTCCCAAGAAAAGGAAAACCTTTAGACTTCGGGTCTGAGGATCCCATACAATCACACCATATAATAAAAGAGGAAGCAATGGAAAATAATCTTGGAGTCCAGAATCCGGCTAGCACAAAGAAAAAAACACTCTGGGACCAGGTTCTAGAGTGAGAGAAACCAAAAAAGAAAAGAAAACAGCGGCCCCGCAGAGGCAAAGGACAGAAGAAAACAAAAGAAAAAGGAACAAGGCAAAAGCAAAAAGGGGACCCAATATTTTTCCAACAAAATGTAGGGACGGGTATCTAGGGCATAACAAGAATGAGTCATTTGTAGATTAAATTCTATGTGTTATAGAACACACAAAGCTCATCCACCTTGCACCCAATTGTGTCTAGCTCATAGTGATCCTCAGGGGCATAATTCTTAACCTTGGGTAGAGTAATGTTTTTAGGGGTTACTAGGTCTCCCGAGTAGTCCATATGGATGTCAATAGGGGACAAGGGATTTAAGGACTAGGTTCAGGAAGGGGAACTAGTAGCATAATTTTTAGGAGTCCAGGTTGACTCCGTAGACCCAGAAGAGATAGAATCTTAAAACAACACGACCATATTTTTCTTAGGATGATCTAAATCCAAAACTTTATACTTCCCCTTCCTCAGAGTTTTAACTCTGGTAGATTGAGGGGAAGAGGGAATTTTGGTTGTGAGATGGATAGGGGTAAATTTAGGGTTTTTAAGCTCCATTGTGAGGGACAAGTTTGAGCCCTCTTTGGGAATAAGATCTAGGTGGAAGTTATATAGACACAAAATAAGGCCTTGGTGTAGGGGGCACTCTTATTTCTAACTTTAGCAACAAATTGAGATAGGAAAGAATAAATCCAAAAGGGGAAATTAAATTTACAATCCGTATGAAAAAGATTTCACATGGGAAAAATGAGCCTAAAATATTTTGAATGTACTTTCTAGTGTTATGTAGATGATGAGAATGAAAGTAACCTCCTCCAAACCACTAAGGACCTCCAACTTGTTGAAACTAATTTGCAACCGAGGAACATTCTCCATAGGGCTGAGGAACTTTTTGATGTTATTTTGTTAAAGCCCTTTGGAATTTTGAGCAATCTCTTTCCCCTCCGAAGGAAGGCCCATAATCGATGTTATAGTTTCCATGGAAACCATAAACAAAAAATCCCCAATTCCAACTTTTCCATCGTCCCAAGGATCTAAATTTTTTTCTAATAAGTCAAGAGTGCATCCATTCATCCCTTCCACATACTAATCAATGTGGCCATCCTAGCTGATTTTGTACACCTTCTGAAAGTTACATTTAAACTCTTGGGAACAATCAGGCTCAATTTGATTTGGGTTTCCACCCATCTTCTCGACAGAGTACTCATCACAGATAGAAGCACATATAAACTTGGGAAGCCATAGAAAGGATAGAAGAAATAACCCAAAACTTGAACCCAAAGAGTGTACACATATTTTCTTTTTATCATTAAAATCTTAACTATTAGTGTTGTTATTGCTAATCTTTGCAATATCGTTACTGATCTCAACACAAACCTCCTCAGGAAGATCATGAAAGTCATTCCCTATAATGATGGTTTTGGTGAGCCGACCTAATTTTTCCAGCCTATTAGTTGCACTATTTCCCTCCTTCTAGGTGTGTAAGCATCTTAACGCCTTCACCATGGCAATAAGATTTATTATTTTGTACAAGACATCAATTGTTTCTCAACACTGAGTAATCTTGTCTGACAACATCATTATTAAATTTTTGGCGTGACCTTCAACTATGATTTTCCTATATCCCCTCATGATGGCCAACTCAACCCTATGATAAGCCTCAAACACTTCAGCCACGTGGGTCATTTGCAATCAAATATTAACGAAAATGGAAGCCAACTTAGCACCCAATATGTCTATTATGAGACCACCCCTTTTTATTGACCCAAACTACCTTAGGATGAGTCATCAAAATTAAATTTGACCTAACGAGCATGGTGGAACTGGCTTAGTGAGAGAGTTAGGATTTGGTAAAATTTAGGGTTAAATTTGGTTTTCTATTTTAATTACATTCATAGTCAGAGATCAATCTACTTTAACCCTAATACTAACCTAATTGAACATTCAACCAAATTAATTCATAACACTAGAACAAATTGAACCTAATGCCAACAATAAATAAAATTTAACCCTAAACATTAATCTAATTATCCTTTAAACCAAATCAAACTGTAACCTTAATTCTAAACAAAATTAATCCCTAATTGTACACTAAATTAAATTGTAAACCTAACTCTAAACAAATTTGACAAATACCCCTAAACCTTATTGAACAATAAAATAAATTAAACCCTAAACCTAAACCAAATTAAACCCTTGGAATTTTGACCCTTACTCTCATTCTATATGTAATCCTAACCATAACAATAAACTAAATTAAACACTACATGCCAAATGTTTAATCTTGGAATTAGGGCTTAATATTAGGCTTAGGGTTTAAGGTTAGTGTTCAATTAACCATAATATAAATAGGGTTCATTTTTTCATAAATTATAACAAACTATATATAAAAGGACAAAAGAGAATACCAACACTAAACCAAACCTAATTGAATATTAAACCAAATCAAACCATAACCCTAAACCCTAAAAAATTAAATATTTAAACAAAATTAACCCTTAACCTAAATGAAATTATACCATAAAAATTACACTTAAATAAATTAAACCCTAGCCCTAAACAAAACTGAACCCTAACCATAAAACTAATTCATTAATAAACCATGTTGAACTATAACACTAAACCTAATTGAACATTACACCAAATTGAACCCTAATTCTAAATGAAATTATACCTAACACTAACAATTAATCCTAATTCATCCCTAACCCTAAGACTAACCAAATGGAGCCCAAACCCTCAATCCAATTAAATATTAACCTAAATGGATTCCTTTAACTAAACTAAATTTAACCGAAGTCATAAACCAACTTGAATCCCAATTGTAACCCTAAAAAATATTTAAAAATAAATTAACTTGAACTGTAACCCTAAACCTAATTGATCATTAAAAAAATTAAAATTAACCCTTGTAGTTCAACCCAAACCCTAAAGCAATTTAAACATTTAACAAAAATGAATCCTTTAAGTAAACTAAATTTAACACACATCATAGACCAACTTCATTCCTAAGTATAATACTAATTTAAAATAAATCAAAATCCTAAAACTAATTGAGCAATAAAACAAACATAAACATTAAACCAAATTTAACCTTAATCCTAAACCATATTATACCCTAACGCTAACACTAAACTAAATTAAAGCATAATCATAAACCTTATGAAAGTGAACGTAACCCTACATATGAGATATTGCATCAATTAAATAAATAGAACCCTAAGAATAAAAAATTAAACCATATTTAATGCAAATAGTAAACTGAATTGAACCATAACCCTCAATCCAATCAAACATTAAACTGGGCCAAATTAAAATATAGCCATAAGACTAATTGAGCAATTCACTATATTGATCCATAACCATAAACTCATTTGAACATTAAACCAAATCGAACCCCAATCCTAACTAAAATTATACCTTAAAACTAACTCTAAATGAAATTAGACCCTAACCATGTACAAAATAGAACCCTAACACTAAAATTAGACCAATTTGAACCCTAACCCTAATCATTATTGAACCAAAAACCCTAAAACTAATTAAACATTTAAGAAAAATGAATTCTAACACTAAACCAAATTATACCCTAAAAGTAACACTAAATTAAATTAAACCCCGACACTAAAAAGTAGTCCTTAACTTAACACTAAACAAAATTATAGTATAAAACTAAACCTAATTGAACATAGAACAAAATACAACCCTAAATGTGACACTAAACCAATTTGAACCTAATAATTAATCTAAATAATAAAAACAACCCTAATAGTAAGCAAAATTCAACCTACACACGAATTAAGTAAAATTATCAGTAAACCTAATCATAAAACATATGGCCAAATCAATTTAAAATTTATAAATTAACATTTGAATTTGAAAAGAACATTATGTATATTATTAAACCACCTTTATTTTTTTGCAAAAGTGCATGTTTTTTTGTTAATATTTTTTGGGGGGTTGATTGCAAATCACTGCTATGAATTGTCAAAAATAAGGGGGAATCAAATATATAATCAAGGGGGTATTGTGTGTTTTCTTTTTTTTACTCTTCCTCGAGAAGTGCTCTTCATTTCCACATTCTACAAGCAATAATCGAAGAAGCATGGATCCTAATGTGACTATACAACCCCTAACACCTTTCAAATATAATGATTGGAAGTTAAAAGTAATTCTTGTACTAAAGAATAAAGGATTATATAGAGTGACAAAGAACTTGAAAAGACCCAACGAAGTTTGGGAAGCTCTCAAACACTATGTGGAAAAATTGATGAACTTAGAAGGTCTTAGTCCTTGAATTTTTTCAACTTTAGATGACTTCTTCACTAAATTTAAATATTTGAAATTGCAACTAAAATATGGTGAAATTGACAACAAAGAGGATCAGTTAATCTTTTTTGTAATTTCCAAACTAGGTTCTAAATTTTATATATCTTTCTCTCCTTTCTATTGTACTAAAAGAGCCCTTGCCTTAGTACCTCATGGAAAATGCCCACACTAGATGACTTCATTTCTAATCTTACAAGGGAGAAATAAAATTTAATTAAAATGGGTACTTTGAAATGTACTAAGGCACAAACTCTAATTGCTTGAACTCAAAAGAAATAAAATGTGAAAAAGAACACTAAAAAGGACAAGGAAGAGAATAAATAAGATAAATTGACAAATTCAAAAAGGATAACTTTGAGTAAATCAAAAGAGTTAAATGGCCCTTTTTTAACAAGACCTGTCATGAAGAACATCAATGCATGAAAAAATAAATTAACCACCTCACTTGTCTACTTAAAAAAAAACAAGTGCCACGTAGTGGCTAGTATTTGCCTATAATTAATTATAATTATAATATTTAATATATTTTAATTACAAGTTACAATTTAGATATTCCATGTAATGCAAAGATAAATAGGTAAAATTAAAAAGATAGATATTTTTTATTTTAATAAATATAAATTTTCAGTTACTAAATTAAAAAAATTATATAATCAAAAAATTGTAATGTAAAATTATTATAATTTAAAAATTGTAATGTAAAATTATTATAATTAAAAAATTGTAATGTAAAATTATATTTATAGTATTAATGAAAGTTGAAATTTTAAGAATGGAATGTTGGGATTGTGGCAATTCTATAAATGTGAAATTGTGTATAAGATCTTAAATGTGTTAGTTAATGAGATAGTTGTAAATTAATTTTGTTAATTCATAAATATAAGAAATATGCATTTATATTATATATTAATTTTATAACAAAATTTAAAAATAATTGATTTCAATTTGTAGAAACAAAGAATTTTAATCACTAGTTAAAAAAAACTTATTGTAATAATACTAAGCTCAACTGGTGGGGAGTGGAGGCTTGAGGTTGTGGGTTACCCCATGGCCTCAGGTTCGAAACTCCCTCCAGATTTGCCTAGTTAAAAAATAATAATAATAATACTAAGCGTAATGACAAGTACTAATAATAGTCCTTAATCAGCATAAGCATAAATGAATTAAATGTCCATCTGACAATCATTATCGAAATCTAACTCAAAATAATGACCTACAAGGGTTCCACTATCATGAATAAATATCCCCCTAAGGGTGGGCAACACACAGGTCAATGAAGTATATTGTGAGCAGAATTGGTAGGGACAATAGCGATTGTTATTTGGTCACATTATTAACATCTGCAAACTATTATGTGGGGTTCCCTTTACGACTACATTGAAGTGATGAATCCCACTACCCACTCTTATTCAAACCTCTGCAGTAAAATATCTAATGTTTCATGGTAATGGCAAGGCACTAAAGCGTACACGTGCTTAAGCGAGTATTAGGAGGTAAATCACATATTGATAGGCCCATTACATGGGATTTCTACAGATAATGTAAAATCATTTTGAAATTAATATAAAGTGTGGCCCTCTTCGTGCCACATTAACTAAAAAAAATTATAATAAATGTATATTACTTCTTCAGTGTATATATTTTTTTGTTAATTTTAAATAAAAGTTTCTAGAGAAATATTTGACTTATATTTAAACTTTTTTCCTAATGAGGGATAGACTGAGCAGATGCCCCTAACAAGCTCGCGAGGTTGCAGCAGTTGTAGCGCACAGACCAGTAATCACCCAAATATAATATGGGCAAGATCAACACACCTGCCCACAATATTTAGACTTCAGTCTTCTTGCCTACCAAACCACGTGATGGACTGGCCAGTAATCAACTGGTAGCTCATAAACGAGAGAAATTAGTTAAAGGAGCTACACGTGCATATAGAAAAGCCCTATACTTATTTTATCATTGTTAGAATGAACGAGAGAGCTATTGGTTGTTGAGAATAATACTTCTACCTGATATACATTGGACATAGTTTCTTAGGCTCAAACATGGTAATAAAATTTTCTTCCGTGTAATAAAATAAATGGTGGCAAAAATCTTAAGAGTTACCTATAGGACGTTCCAATTATTATAGATCAAATGAATTTTTCTCCTTCCCGACGGTGACAGGCTAATTTTAAATTTATGAGAGAATGAAAACAATTAATTGATCTTCCTACCCACCTCAATACTCACCCTCCTAAGTATTGTTTCCTTTTTGGGTGCTTTTCCTGGTTAAATCTCAGCGTTGAAGAGTGAATGACAAATGACGTTGATGATTTTTCAAATCTAAAATAATTTTGCGTTGGGCTTTAGGTTCTAAATTATACCGGTGCTGCTCCTAGAGCAATCTCAATTGGCATCAAAAGGATTGGAAAGAAATGTATGATCTAGTAAAACCAAAGATACAAAACCCTTCATTTCTTGAAGTATGAGAGAAGTTTCAGAATTTAGTATCTTGTGCAGGTTTAGTCCTTCACTATGTGAGGAAATAGTTTCTGGGCATTGTTGAAATGACAGGAGTCTTCTCCCAATAGGTGTCATTTTCTGTCCAATTCCGTTCCTTCATTTGCAGCTTGGTAACCCTTACTGAAGACCCCTGTTTGGTTATTTTGTGTAGATTTGAATTAACAAATATCTATAGAATTCTAAATTTTCATACAAAGAAAAGATACTTGATACTCTATTTAAATCAAAACAGATTTAGAAGTTCGCGTAAATAATTCAATATCGAAATTTTAATAGATGGAAAATGATAAAAAAAAAAAAGAAAAGAGCAAGTTTCTGTACGTTTACTCACATCTGAGAATTTCATTTTAATTCATTGCTCGGAAAACAACGAATAAATCTCAGATAGGCTCTAGATTTTAATAAGTTATAGAACAAGTACATAGAGGTATATTCAAGGGAAAAATACCTTTATACACAGATTTATAGATAAACTAGCACTTGCACTTAGAAGAGGTGCAATGGTCACCGTCATAGTTAATATAATGGGGGTTGATGTTAGAAATTAATCTTTACTTGCATTATGTAAGTAGGAGATTCCTATGGAATCCCTACACCTATGTTGTCCTCTTGTGAGGATAATTCATTTTATGTATCTTTTATTATCCCTTGGTTGTATTATTTAATTGGGATAAACCAAGGYATCCCTTAGATTCCTCCTTAAGAGGAAATAACACAAGTGGCACACACTTTATGAAATGTGGCATACATAGATATGGGAGTTACCATGCAACTCCTTTCTCACATCTCTATTAAAGAGATGTCTCTTCTTCTCTCCGTAGATTAATGAGGTTTCTTCCTCTTCTCAATTATTGTATGAGCAATTAGCTCTCTCTCTCTCCTCTTCTTAGGCTTTTCATGCCTCATTCATAATGTCACAAGGGGTTTTCTTTGCTTTCCCCTTTCAAATATCTTGTCTCTTGGTGTTGGATCTTGAAGCTTTCTCTCTCCTATCTTATGGTAATATCTTTTCATGCATTAACTCGCTTAGATTCTTTCCTGGTATTTTTTTTTACTTATTTCTTTTTCCATTTCTAACAGTTGAAGAAACGAAAACCAAGTGTATTATCCTCCTCCTCCTCCTCCTCCTCCTCCTCCTCCTCCTTCTTCTTCTTCTTCTTCGGAAGTAAGAACTCCTTCCCATAAATATATCCCCAAAAAATGAGTTCTTGGGAATGTAAACTCATTCAGAAATACTGTATTTAAAAATGTTTTTCTACATTGCTTGTTTATAAAAAATGAGAAGTTCTTCAATCATAAGTTAATTGAAATTTTTTTTATGATCTCAATATAAGATACTCACATATTGTTAAATAGCTTTTCTAAGATCCAAAAAATCAAAGCACAATAATAAAATTTGTCTACAAAATTTAGTAATGGAATTGTATGAAACACATTCTAAACAGTAGTCTATGGAGTCATAACTTATGTGCATGGACAATAAATGACAACATATAGATGTTATAGAACAAATGTAATGGAAATATTTTGACCAGTCATTGTTTTGTTGATACAATAGGAGGTTCCCCATGTGCAAGGAAGATGCATCTTAGCCCACACCAGTAGAGAGTTTTATCTTTGTAGAGTTGAACTTAGCTCATCTATATTGCAAAATTTGTATGCATAAAATGTAGTGTTGTTTTGGCAGATTTCCACCTAGGCATTTGGAATTGAGCCCAACACTTTCTCTAGTTTATACATTTGTTTGTATAGTTGCAGATGTTTGAAACATTCTTACAAGAAATCTTGTGTATGTTGGAATCCAAAATGACACTAGTTCATTTCAAATTTTGGTCAACATAGTCAAATGAATTCTGTTGAGAAAATGGTGAAAACAAGGAAACAAACAAATGCGTGGAATATTGAAAGATGTCAGTGATCATGCACATCTTAAAAAGTCAATCCAAAATTTTTTGCCAAAGAAGCTTGTTATTTGATGATTATTTCTACTTTGATAAAAGTATTTGTGCATATCTTTAAAGGATGTGTAACTTTTTTTTTGGTGACACATTTTCTAAGTTACTCTTTGTCCTTGATGTCAAAGGTGGAAATTTTTTTGTTGAAGTTCACGAGTGTTTCCATCAATGAAAGTGGGGGAGAATGTTTCAAATATGTCATGTTGGTTTCCATTGATGTCAAACTTGTTGGAAAGATGAAGTGTTGGTGACAGGTTGGAAGGATAAAGTATTGAAGAATTTTCAGAATAATGAAGTATTAGTGAAAAACACGTTGGTGATTTGGTTGTTCCTAATACATGTGTATTCTAACTAGTTAGTTCAATATGGATAGCAATAATCATGGAATAAGTTACTTTTGTAGATATGATTTAAAATATATCTTATAACTTGCAGTTTCCTTGGTTTGGAAGATGTCCATTTTATGTACAATATTTCAATTGTGTTCCAGATATTGTTTCATGGCTATGTGCTATAGTTTGGTACTTCCATTCTATCTGAAGTTTGGGCTTGATAGATAAATTGTGGATATGGAATCTATATATAAATATTTTGAGAACATTCATAATAGATTTACTACTTTTCTAGTGAATGCTTAGGCTGGTTTGGAAAGTGTTGGTTTGTTGTTTCTATTCTAATCTTGTCTCAGATTCCCCTAGTCCTAAGACTTGGGCCTTAGCATTATGATTTGTGTTGTCATTAATATCAAACATCTCTAATGTGGCGTTAATGTTTGTATACTAAAGATTTAAAATCCTAAGGTTATGATTGTTGAAGAAGATTTGAAAAGAAATCAATGTATTTCGTAGTATGGATTCTTTTTGTGGTAACTATCATGATTCACTATTAGTGGAACGGTGAACCTTTTTTGAGTCCAGAGATAATCATTTGGTCCAAAAAGGTTTCATATTTCTTTGGTGGAAATTCTATATTTGGTTTGGATCTTATTTTTACATGTGGTATTTGAAGAAAGTTTTTGAATGCCTTTGAAAGGTGTATTGACTAGTGTGGATCTATACACATCTCAATTCCTTTTCTCTTATAATTTAGGTTAAGTATTTTGGTCGACCTTTTATCTACACATTACATTCTCCTTTGGGCTAACCTATTGTGTGATCCAAATGGTATATATGAAGAATATTGATGAAAATTTAATGTATGGATGGTAAGAGATGTAAGGTATGATGTTGCATGGGAGAAAGGTAAAAAGGAAAAGGTATTAAATAGCGATGTTGTGATCTAGATGTTGGATAGTGTAGAAATGAACATATATTCAAATGTATTCACTATGAAGTATAAAATAGTATTTTAAATATAATTCTTATTAGTTCAATTATCCTTTTTCATTAGATTGTATTATGCTTATTTCTCTAGAGAAGTGATCTTTAGATTGCATTTATCATTTGTATCTTTCTTTATAGGTAGTGAACCTAAGATGCAAGTCATTAGCAATGATCTCTCCTGTAGTGATCCTAAGTCTTTGTAATCATGTATTTATAGATACATTGTGAGGTATCTCTTCCTATGGTCTTTCCCATTTTTTATTTTCCACACAAAACTTTTGATGTTCTTGTTTGTATGATTTTATTATTCTGATTGCTTTCCTTCATGCATAATAAAGTGAATGAATTAAGTAATGAAATTGAAGTTTTGATCAAGGTTTATGGTTATCCAACAATTGGTATCAAATCCTAGTTTCTGAAGAAATGGTGTAACCACTGTGGTATATTTTGGATTTAGACACTATGTTTTGAGAGGATCTTAATAACATGGATTCCTTTGTATAAAGTTAATGGGAAGAGGCCGATGATTTTGTGGATGTGAATGTTGAATTAAGTTGTGCATTAGAAAACCTTGATGAAAACAAAAAGAATTATAAGAAGGCTATGGACAAGATTACCTCTCTGATAAAAATCCTTGATGTAGTAAGGAAGTATATGGATGATCTAGAAATGAAATTAAATAGAAAAACTAAAGTTGTACTAGACTCAAAAAAGAAGTTCATTTTCTAAGAAAGGAACTAGAAGATGCAAGATAATAGATTAACATTAATGTCACACTAGACATCATGGACATTAGTGAAAACACAAATCATAATGCTGACACCCAAGTCCTAGGAATTGGGGAATATAAGACAACAATTGAGTGTGTACAACAATCATCTTATCTTCTCTCATGAATTATTAAATATTATTCATGAATTAGATATTAACTATACAACCCTCTCAATTATAATAATTAAACAATATTAGTAAGGAATAAGTATTTTATGTACAACATTGTATTCCCACTATAACATATATAATATGTATAGATACATTTCCATGGTAAGAGACTTGGAACAGGCTATAGGATTATAACTACCCAATATTACACTAATGAATACCTCTCATGCTTGAACACTGTAAATGGAAAATGTTTATAGAATAATGTTGTAGAATCACAAATGAGAAAGTATCAAGAATTCAAAATAAATCATTTATAGTCAAATTTCATACTATATTTGGCATTTAATAACAAGGTAGTCATCACAACCCTTCTCAAACATGTAAATAAATAGTAAGAGAAAACTTTCCAAATGATAATGTGAGCTCACGTACCAACATTAGGATTGCAATGCAGTCCACTCCTAGGTGTACGGTAATCACCATGGTAGCTAGATCTACATAATTACAAACACCATATAGAATACAAGAATTTTTATTTATAGTCATAAAACATACAACACATCCATTAAAAATTTCTTACACATCACAGTGCTTTTCTTATGGAAAACAAATTAGGGATAGTTGGGATTGTGATCCATGACAAAATAAAATTATCTAAGTTTTTTTAATACTATCTTCATAGAAAATATTCGCAAACTACTTTCACTTCTCAAACACTTCAAATGTGTAAGTCTTGCAGCAACATTAAAGTATAGGTATTCATACCTCATTTCTCCAAAATATTATATATCCAAAAATATATAACCCATATCAAAGTGTGGGCACTCATACCTGACAAATCTCTAAAAGAAGTTTCCTCCGAATTTATCCAAATACAAGGGATACTCTCAAATACTAGGAGAGTATATCCCTACATAAAAATCCCAAGCCAATCATAATATAAATAATTAACATCACTTCACAATAAAATACATATAAATATTTAACATATATTTAAAAAATAGTTTAAATAAATATTACACAAAAAAGGCAAGAAGACCTAATTTGATATAATCAATTGAAGGAGGTTGATGAAGACTAGATAAGAAAATCCTCCAATCTTCTCCTTCACCGCCAAGCTCTCTCAACTTCTTCAATCTTACAACACTATCTAACTTAAAGAATTACAAAATAATACCAAAAGAAACAAAATCTCCTTTATCATAAAATATTGTGAATTAAGTTGAAATCTCAATCTTCTCGCATATAAATATGAAGGGAAACTTTTAATTATTATAAACTAGATTATGTTTTTCAATATAAAATCTATCTCATATTTTAATATATACAAATGTAAAGTATATAT
>MU226109.1:170142-203151 GCA_018584345.1 Thuja plicata
AGAGGAGCCTTATGGGTGGCTGATGATTAAGAAGATATATAATATAAAGATGGTGATGCAGATAATGACATGATTGGTATTTTGGCCATGGATGGTGTTGAGAGGATAATTTTGGGGTTTCCCTTTATTACCCCTATTTGTGTTGTTTCCTTTGTTCATGACTTTTTTTTGTCTTTCTTTGCGTCTACCTTGTGCATTATTGTTTCTCTCTCCGTGTTGTGTTGTTCGATAGGATCTTTTCACGAGTTTTATTTGTGGTCGAGGCTAAGATTTTTTCCTTGGTCTTGTTTGTTGCATTTTATTTTTTTGGTTGTTATTCCTCTTGGTATTTTTGCGAGACCTATGCAATTTTTGTTGTTGTTGGCCTTTTGCCCTCATTTGGCCCTTTTTTGGCCCTTCAGGTGTGTGCCTCTTTTTGACGGTTTTTTTTTGGTTGCCCTCTTTCATTTTTATGGATCTTTTCTGCATTGTATGCAAGGGTCAAGTCTTTTATTCATCCTTCTCTTTGTTCTTCTCTTAGTTTTATATTTGTCCCAGTTTGGGTGTGTTCTCTTCTTCCTCATGGGTCTGTGTCATTTTTGTGGTTTTGTTTTGGGTTTATGCGAGTAGTGGGGTTTTTTGTTGGTTTCCCTACTCTTTATTTCAGAAAGCCTAGTGCTACTAATTTTCAAGGGCCTACACTTTCCTCTGTGTAATTTTGGTTATGGATTTTTTGTTTTGTTGGGTCTGAGTTGACCCTATTTGAGCATGGTTCTTTTTGTTCTTCTTCTTGTTGTGGGATCTTTCCCTTTTTCTCAAGTTTTATTTCTATGGAACCCCTCTTGAGAAAGAGTGTCCCCCTATTAAGGTGGGGTTTGTAAGTATTTCATCGATGTGGGTTTGCCTCATTCTGCTACTTCCTTCCTCTCTCACGTTTCATTTTGAGGTGGTGGAATCTTCTAGGGATGTGGAGATTTACTCTTTGGGAGAGGTCATATCATACTCTATTTGGGTCACCCTTATTGGTGGTTGCTTGGAAATGAGAATGAACCAGGCGATGGCGTCCCAACTAGTTTTATCATTCTTGGCTACTCCTATGGAGAAGGGATTCTTTTCTATTGAGGTGGAGAAGAGTTTTTTAGTAGAGAATGTGGCGCTTGAATAGGATGTCTTTTTTGGCTATGGCTGGATGGTTTTGGGGCTTAAGGGAGCATAGAGTTTCCCTTGGTTATTTTTTCTTCTAGAGTGCATTCATGGTTTTATTAAGTTGCAGCTGGTGAAAATGAAGGTTATGGGAGTTTGTTTAAAACCCATGCATTCTATAGTTGTGGGAGCTATTTCAAAACCTACTCTGAAGGTTTTGGTGGCCTTGTTAAAACTCAATGCTTGGGTTAAAGTAGCCTAGAAAAACCCTTTGTTCGTGATTCTTCCAGTGTGTGTTTATAGTATTACCTAAGTGCTAGTGAAAGAAAAGGTTATGGGAGCCTTGTTAAATCCATTCTTTCTCATGTTATGGGTGTCTGGTAAAACCCTTGGTTTTCTTTTTTTCAGGTTTAGGGAGCCTTGGAAAACCCTACTCTTGAGTTGTAGGGCTTTGGCCTGTTGTTTATCAATTGGTACTTTGTATTACGATATCCTTAGATAGGCTATTGTTTTACTATTGTTGGTTCATTGTTTGTCTAAAATGTTTTACCTTATGCAACTGTTGGTTTATGTTGAGTTCTAGATCCCTCTCAAAATCTATTTATAATTGAATTTCAAATCTCATTAAAACCTGTTTTCCCCTAATCAAAAAATAAGTAGAATTTTTAAGTAAACATAACAATATTTTTATTTAAAACATTATTGAATTTTAATAATTTTATATATTCTTTTCAATTTTATTTTTATTTTTATTTTTAAATATTATTGAATTTTAATAATTTTATATATTCTTTTATAATTTTAATAAAAAAAAAAATTGACTTCTACTCAAAATTTTAATTAGAACATCTAATATTCAATTAATGAATAATCTATTTAATGTGTCATAAATTAAAATTTATTATTTTCTATCTTCCACAATATTGAAAGAATCGCCCATGTCTTATACTGAATATTTTTTATGTTTTACTAAAAAAATAATGACATATTTACTTTATAAAATATTTACATTTAAAACATAAATTGATTGTATATTTATGTTGACTCTATATGACACTTTCTACGAACTTGCTAGGAAGGTGCTCCCAAGTATCTAATCCTATTATTTTATTTACTTCACAATAAAATAAATTTGTATGATTTAGGAATAATGATAATAAAATATGTATGGAATCACAAAGCTGTTGTAGAGTCTCCCTGCTCA
This sequence comes from Thuja plicata, assembly GCA_018584345.1. Classification (NCBI taxonomy): domain Eukaryota; kingdom Viridiplantae; phylum Streptophyta; class Pinopsida; order Cupressales; family Cupressaceae; genus Thuja; species Thuja plicata. Next base: position 172,469 of record MU226109.1, read on the forward strand.
AAAATTGTTGTAATTCTTAAAAGACTTTTATATTTGATGATATATATCTGAGTGGGGTTACGTGACACTTATAATCGATTTTTATATTTCCCCAATATATTTTCAGAGATTCCTACTAAAAATTTGGTCATGGATTTTCCAATGTTTCGTAGGAAGGATAATAGTAATGGTCTGATATCTGTTGAAATGTGAAATTTTCAAGCCGACCGAGCTGTTTATAGATAAACCGACATTAGCTGCAGTTCTTGTCAATACACGTAATGTAGAGGCCATTAATCCATAAATAAGAGAATCGTGGAGCGTAAAAGGCGCCACGCGTACATATAAGAATAAACCTAATTGTGCTGTCATAGTTGAGTGAACAATAGAGATTTCATTATCCACAAAAAGGTAACAATATTCCCTACTATGCTATAAAATAAATGGAAGCAAAAATAATACTGTTTTAACTTTTAGATGCTAATTATTATAAATCAAAAGCACGATTAGTCATCCCTACCTCAATACTCACCCTCCTCAGTGTTCTTTTCTTTTCTGGGTATTTTTTCCGGCTAAGTCTTAGCATTTACAAGTCAATAACACATTGTGGTGATTGTTTTTCCACTATAAAAGAATCAGGTGTCTTACTTTATGTTCCAAGTTATACTGCAGCTGCATCAATCTCAATTGGTATTAAGAGGATTGGAAGAGATGAATAATCTAGTAAGATCTAAGATGAAGAGCCATAATATTTTGGAGTATGACAGAGGTTTCAGAATATAGAGAGTATTTTGTGCAGGTTTATTCTTTCACTATGTTAGGAACTAGTTTTGTAAATATTTTATTCTTTGTCTGGGTATTGTTAGGTTGGATACTGCTTGCAGAAAAGAAATGTAAATGGCAGGACCCTTCTCCCAAAAGGTAATTTTCCCTTTCTATTTCTGCTTGTGTATTTGTAATCTATTGAGCCTTATCCACGGTTCCTGTTTGGTAATTTTATCTAGATTCAAATATTTATTTCTGAATTCTAATACTTATAAAAGATACTGTATACTGTATTTAGACTAAATAGATTTAGAATGCTCGTAACAATTGAATGAAAAGAAAAGGGCAATGAGATAAAAAAGCATGTGTATGCTCTTACTCGCCTGTGAAAATTTTTATTTTAGTTCTTTGCTTGGAAATGAAGAATACATCTATAGACTAGGGTTTCAGATTTAGAAAAGCTTGTGAAACAAGTACAGAGAGGTCTAGTCAAAAGAAAGATTATCACTGATTATTCAATCACAAAACTAGTTAAACTTAATACTATACTAGTTTCCTTTAAGAAATATGTTCATGACAGTATGATTTCTCTCTGCAGGATTTGGATATATCATGTCCACTAATACGTTGTGGATCACAAGCTCCTGCAAATAATGCTTAGAGAATAAATGTTTTGAGAAAATGGGTAGATTAAGCGCTATAAAGGGAAGAAAAGTCAATATGATTGTGAAAACATGGAGGAGAATGCATAGGTGGATAAAACCTGTGAATGGATGTTCTCTTGTTGGAAGAACTAAATCATGGCAACCCCTGAATGCCTATTCAGACAAAGTTTACTGGGATGATGACAAGTCATCTTCTAATGCAGTGACCCCTCGAGGCCACGTGGCAGTCTATGTGGGAGAGGACCGACAACGCTTTGTGATCAAAACAGAATATATCAACCACCCTTTATTCAGAGAGCTTCTTGAAGAAGCAGAGAAAGAATATGGATACCGTAATGAAGGCCCTCTTCTGTTGCCCTGCCAAGTAATTATGTTTCATAGGATTCTATGGACGCTTGATGCTGTTCAGTGCAAATTATCAGTACGTTGACTCCAGTATTCTAGGGGGTTAAACTTATATTCATAGTTATAAGTTTGATATTACCTTAAGCACGTCTATATGCATAAACCATTTTAAATGCTTTCTTTAAATTCAAAAAGGTAAATAGTTGATATTGGGTTTCCTACTACTCTGTAATAACAGTAACTACTGTACTTTCCAATGTCGCTCCTCTGGTGCAAATTTCTTTGTACTTATTCCTTCTATGTCTCCTCCATACACTTAGATATGAGTATAATTCGTTTCTCTCCTGAATATTTAATGTTCGTCGAGCTCTTGAATTTGAAGACTAAAATAGAAGTTCAGATAAAGCTAATGTAGATATGGTACAAGAAATTGATTTTCTTTCATCCACATCCTACCTTGCTCGTCTTTGGATTTGCTACCTCGACATTGATGGATTTTATTTTTTTTAAATTGTTTTCAAAATAGATTAAATATGTTAAGAGAGATATAACTACGATGATACTAGGCATATAATTCAGTGCACTAATTACATTGATTCCAGGAGCAGATTGTAAAGTACTATCTTAGACAAGAGTTTATTGTTTAAATTTGAAACTTGTATAATGTGAATTTATTCGTTTACACATTGTGTATTATTGTATCAAAATAATAAAAATGTCTCTTCAAAATGAATAATAACAATTGATTGGGTAATTTATTATCCAATTAGAAGAGTATTAATCATAGAGTTGTTGTCTTCTTGTAATGATGGTATGAATTTAATATAAATTATCCAAGGGTGGGAATTGTTGGAAGTTGTAGGAATGTTAGTGGAGGAGCATGTGGGGGATCTGAGTGTGCAAGGAGCTATATTTGTTCTCTGCAGTCCTCCAAAGAATTTTTCATCCTTTTTTCTGTCAAAGAATTTGTGTGAGGGCCCTAGCCATTCATTGGTTTCTCTAGAAGATCAGGCTAAAGTGTCTTCAATTGATCATAACCTGAAGTGGACCAAACTATTCAGTTCCTACATAAAAGGTAAGAGGTCTTCCTCTATTTCCCATTTTTCTTACCTTGCTTTAGGATCTTTATCTATTTTGGTTCTAAATTACATTGTGGGGAAGGTGATTTCATCTATAGAATGGTCTTTGGCTGGCAAGGTTTTTAGTCCTCACCCAAATATTAAGTTTGTTTAGGCATGGGTGGCTAGGAAATGGAATTTCAAAAAGGTCATATTGATGTGGCTACCATGAAGAAAGGCTTTTTCTCCTTTTTCATCACCCATTAAGAGTATTTAGTTGTTATTCTATTGGGGGGCAGGGGGGCTTGGATGTTGGGATGTTCTTCATTGACCTTTAGTGCCAAGAGATGGGATCTAATCCTAAGGATTGGTCCTATAATATGACCCTCATTTGGGTTAAAATCTTGGGCCTTCTCATTAAATTTTAGGATGAATAAATATTTAGTGTTGGGATAATGGAAAGGGTGTGTACTGAGAGCAGAGGGGTGAATCAATACCCTTCAAAACTTTTAATCAATTCTTTGTAACCACTGTTCTATATTAACCGATTGAGTAGATTGCATAAATGAAATATATAGTATTAAATCTGAAATGTAAATGCATGTAAAATAATCAATAAACATACATGAAATTAAGTAATTATGACACTAGTATTTTGGTATCGCAGAAAACCCCTGTTAGAAGGTAAAAACTATGGTGGGGATGAGACCCACAAAACTTCATTATTGCAGTAAATAAAGTAGCATGTTAAAGCTTAGAAAGAATGATCACTTATGATGATCTTACCCCGTTAGGAGTAATAATGAGATCGATTAGATCTACCTCATGTAAGGATTTTGCAACACAAGTTATGTGTGCACTCGGTTAAGAGATAGACGGTTAAGTCTACTATGTTAAGAGATTTTGGGGGTCTATTACAATTGTTAGAGAGTAACAGAAATTTGATCTGAAACATATAAAATCTCAATATTGTCGATACAGATCCATTAAGTGCATACAAAACATATCACCTTAATGTGATTGATAATACCTTCTACTATGTTCTCCTCAGTAGCCTTGCCTTAGCTCTGAAAACTGGTTTTTTCTATGTAGTCTATGTCCTTAAAGTCCTTGTCTAATCTCTGGTGTCTGTAGTATGGCGGCTACTTTATCATTCCTTGATCAACATACCTTACAAAATTTAACTTCTATACATTTATATATCAAATGCTATGACCTAATTAGGGCTTTACAATTACTTTCTTACCCTAATATCAACGGTGTACGTAATTTACCTAGATCATCTAACATAGGAGACATAAAAAATTAATGTTTTATATCCCTAATTAATGTTCTCCTGGATCGTGTAAAGTGTTATCTAGGTCGTAAAAAATGTTGTTACATAAAATAATGTGCCATAACAAACTTTTAGGTCACCTTTGGTCCACTCGATTATTGTTGTCTCTTAGTTCTCGGCGTAGTCTGTGTATCTTGGTTATACTCCTTGTTTAGTTTATACTATGTAACTCAATGTTCTCTATTATTCGGTGCAGTCTGTCAGCTCGGGTATCACTGTACTCGGTTAACTCTAGGCGTGATCAGTACTCTCGGTTAACTCTACACTTCAGTCAATATACCACCTGTCCTTTTGTGCCTCTATTACCATTTGTCCATTATGTCTGCTTGATAACTAATGTCAACTTCAATGCGCAACTGCAGTAACATTCTCCCCTTTGGCATTAGTATCAAAAACTTATTACTGTTCATAATATTATACATAGTGACTCCCCCTTTATACATGCTATGTATATGTATATGAACTTCTTTTGATTAGAATATCTCCCGTACTATACTTATATACATATGTTTCCCCCTTTTTTGAAAATAATGACAAAAGGAATATAGCTTATAGTTTGTCAAAAATAATAGGATGGGTGTTCTTGACAGTTTCCAGTAGCTCTTCACATTCCTCCTTTAAATGCTCGAGGGTTAATATCTCTATGTTTAACTGAGCATGCATATCATATAGGTTGTCTTTCACTGATAATTATATGGTGGCAATCAAGTTACTTGCCAATGTCACATGTTTTTGCATCATTACCAAATGTGGTACTAACATTTCTTGTAGCTCGGTTACTTGTTCTATGATTTTCTCTTCTTCTTTCTTGAGGTCTAGTCTCAACCACTGGTTCTGAAGTACCTTGGTGTAATGCATCTGCAATGCATATTGCTCAGTTGATAGGTTGTTTGCACTATCTTTTAGATCTTAATCAATCTTCTTTATCTTTTCACTAATCTCGATAGTGAAGTGATCTAAAGTGCATAACTTCTGTAGAACTATGATGGCTTCAAATATGATATTTTCTATTCCATTCACAAATTTAGACATAGTTACCTTGTGTAATGCCATTGCCTGGATGATCTTCTCTATGACCTTGTATTGTATCTTCTTCTCAACTCTTTCTTCCAATTATTACTCAGCATCAATGTCATATTTATTAATGGCCTCGATGAGCAGTTCAAGTTGATCAATGATGGGGGTTGTTTCATTCATATCTAAGTCAGGGACAACTTGGTGAACAATCTCCTTGGCATCTTCTAAGACTTGTGCATTCTTGTGTTATTGCCTTAACTCGTCAAGTGTTTCTTTCCTGGTGCATAATTTACCATATTTCTTCAATGTTTCTAGATCAAATGTCCTTGGATCCCATGTTGGAATCTATATGATTTCATCTAAAGTAAATTCTTTCTTGTTTCCTTTCTTCTTCTTCTTTTTCTTTCCTTGGACACTAGATGAAGGAGATAAACTTAATGCTAATTGAGTCTTTTGCTTGGGTTCAGGCTTTGCTTGCTCGGGACTCGGTGTGATGACTTGGTGAGGTGCTTCAGTAACTGATTTGGTATCTATAGTAGAAGTATCTATTATATTATCTATGTTGTTTTTATTACCTTCACCTTTTGCTTTTGCATTAGTGGTATATTTTTGGGCATCACCTTCTGTTGTTCCACCACCATGCTTGTTCTATGTACCTTGTTGATCACCCTTGTCTTCAGTTGTATCTATAACTTGCTGAGGTGTCTTCTTTTGTGCTTCACTATCTATTTCAATTTATTTAACCAACATAGGTAACTAGCCTGGTACATTTACTTGGGTGACCTCTATTGTGGCTTGTTCATGCAGAATCTCAGTTTCTCTGACTATCTCATCTTCCTTAGCTTTATCATTAGGATTATCTTCAGTTATGGTATTTATGGTGATCTCTGGGTGAATCATATTATTCAATAATTGAGGAATTTCATCCAATATACTTTTAACATTTGCATCATCAACATCTATTGGTTATGTGCTCGGTTGATCTTCCTTAGTATCGACTTTGGATGCATTGTCCATCTCTTGCTCTATATCTCGGATTTCCTTTGCTAGGTTCAACGGTTTATTCCATATATATGTGCTCTCAACATATACTTCCTTCAAATTTCCTAGTAGAATATTCAGTGCTCGTGCTTTCTTAGGAAATTTCTTGGCATATTGTTGCATGATATCATTTATCTGTTCTATAGTGCCATCAGCTTTAATAAGACTGAGAGCTTCCTCTCTCATCTGTTTCTCAATTTTAAGTGCATAGGACCATCTAGATGATATCTGATCATATAACTCAGAAGGAAGGTAAGAAGCAATTTCATTTGGAACTTGTTTGAAGCTGATCATTATACCTCTGATTACTTCTTCAAGTTTATCCTTGTTCTCGATAGTCAAATCAGAATATCCATGTATCTCTGGATGTCCTAATCATCCCATTATTATGATTGCCTCTACAATCTCATCAATAGTCTAAGGTGTCTTATTATTTACAACCTTGAATTGATCTAGATTGTCATGAGAATCATCATTGTCATCATTTTTCCTTACATATCTTTTCCTTTGTCTCGGTACTAGATTATCGGTAGTAACCTTCTATTTCTTGTTTGGTATGTGAACTTTGGTGAGGGCCTTGTAATTTGTGCTACACCTTTCTTCAAAGGTCAGGATCTATAGTCACCGATTGTGATCTGGTATATGATGGAGACTCATTCTTTATACTTTTTCCTCTTTTGGCCTTAGTTTCCTTATCATGTTCTTTATCAGATTCGGTGACATCAACATCATGTTCAGGTTCATCATCTTGATCGAGTGAGGTCTTATCCTCGGTATCATCTATAGATTTGACCAATTCTTCATCTATTATAGAAAATTTTCTCCTCAATGTCTTCACAATATTTGTCTTTTTCCTGCTCATCTTTTGTACTTGTAGACCTATAGGTATCCGAGTCTAGGCTTCATCAAATGTGCCAAATCTCATGGAAAATTTGTCAACAGGTTCATTCAAAAAAAAATTAATGGACTCAGATGCAGTATCAATATCTAATTCATATTCTAATGAAGGTAGATATGTTCTCCTTGGTTGTACTTCCTTGATTAGAGTAGTATCAGTTTCTACTATGAAACATATATCATATGTGTACTTATCTACCAATTGTAGTGGAATTCTAGTCCTCTTTTCCATCCTAGCCTTAAACTTGGCAAAATAGTCATTCATGACTGGTTCAAAATTTGTTCCTAGGGTTGTAATTTAAAATCATTGATTTGTATTGTAATTAGTCGGTTGGACTTCCATTTCATTGTACCGACGGATGAAAAGAAATTTTGTAGGTAGAAGAATGTGCATAGCAGTAGGGAACCAAACTTACATGTATTTGACTGTGTTGATCTGATGGTCTTCATTTTTTCTTCAAATTGCCTCTGTAACAGCTGAGATAGGTCATATTGTACTCCTTTCTTAACAATCTTATAGGCTATGTCAACAGCTCCGCAAGCAATGTTGTTTATTCTGCTAGACTGGAATATCTTGTAGCCAATGATATATGCATCGAACCTACTTTTAGGATCACTAATGCAATTGATCTTCAGACCTCTACCATCCCATTCGGCTCCTATTAGCTTCTCTATTTTAGTTCTTGGTGGGTGCCTTAGGGATTTTGATTTATCAAATATGGGATAGCCTGTCACGACATGAATAACATCCTTTGTTATCTTTTTTAGCTTATCCATCCATAGCTTTCCTTCATGTACTCTTCTTAGAACAATGGGGATCCACTCGGTCTTGAATACATTTAGGAAATTTAGAGCATTGGTTAACCCTTTAACCTCTAGATGTCTATGATCTTCTTTCAACTTTCCATCTGTGCATAGTGAGTGATAAGTTGACATGATTTCAAAATCCCCAATTTTACCTAATTTGCAGTGAATGTAGGCACGCACATCTTGGAATAATAAAATCCTAGGCGGGATCGATGAAAACACATCTTTGTCATCTGCTTGGGCTATAACCTATGGATGGATCTTATAATGTGGCTCAGTGCAAGTGGATTTCTTTACCAAAATAATATTTTTATCCTTCTCCATCTTTGCTTTCATGGTTCAAGATGTTGATGCCATGATTTATGGTTTAGGGCTTGCATGAAAGTGTTTGAATGACTCGGGTAAATCAGAATGCACAATGACTAACCTTGGTATGCTCAAAATGTGCTTGAATCTCTGTAGAATGCTCAAAAATACTCTGCTGCAACTTTGTTCTCTTTTCTATGTTCTCCTCTGTGGTCATGGTGTGAAAAATAAGTTCACATCGATCAAATTTATAGCAAATGACTTAGGGTAGTGCAATAAATGATTTTCACCAACCGCTTGATGAAAAAAAATTATGCTTGGTTAACACTAACAATATTTCAGCTCGGTGAGTATACCATATACTCAGTTACCATAGAAACTCGGTTGTCTCTTCACAATTTCTGTGACTGGCAATTCTAACTTGGTACATATTAACCGACTAAACAAGATCAAACTAATCAAAATTATAATACCATAGTGCATCTCAATTTATGCTAATTTGGCATATGTGCAATGAATATAGGAAATAATGTAAGATATAGCTTTGCAAAACATAGTTCCTTACCTGCTTATATTTCTCAGTTGGAGATGGTGGAGCCACATAATCCATTAGATGAGGTGTCACCAACTATTGTGCTTGGTCCTTCATTATCATTTAATTCTCTTCTCCACATTTGATTTCTGATCCTCACAATTTCATCAATTTTTTTCCATTACCATAAGTATTTATTCGGTCTGCAAAATCTCTGCTTAAGTGATCAATTTTGTGACAATGAGAACATGTCATTCCAAATTTTGACCAATTCCTAGACTTGGTTCGTCATTATCTCTTAAATGTTTTTGCTATATGTCCATATTTACCACATGTTTTACAACTACTCCAAGTGTTATAATCCCATGCATAAGAATTACCTTGTCTTCTCAGTTGATTTACATTTTCTTGTCCTTGAGGCTTTTAGATTTGCTTTGTGTCTTTATGTCTTCTTGTGATGTATGACCATGCATGTTGCAATTTTGGCAATATTTATCCATGTATGGTTTCTTCTATGGTTTGTTCAACTTGGATCTACACTCATGTGCTTGATGTCAATGCTTATTATAGTTATAGAAAATACCATTAAATTTAGGAGGGTTTCTAGAAATACATTTTGCTTTGCTTCTGCAAACATTTGATGTGTGGCTTGGTTTCCCACAGTGATGGCAAGAGGGATTCTTGGGCTTTGGTATTGAGTATACATTCCTTTGTTTAGCTTCATTTGACAATTCACCTTGCTTGGTCTACCCTAATGCGGTATTGTTGTTCAGTCTTCTTTGATAGTTTAGAAATTCATCCATTATCTTAGTGCTTTCTTCAGATCTCTTAATCACTTCATTATGTTGTTATAAAATCTTCAATTCATTTCTCATTTTTTCATTTTCTTCTTTCAATACACCAATATCTTCTATTATTCTTTCAAGTTCAGTGCTATTCACTTAGTTTGCCTCATGATTCATAGAAACCACTTAATTGGTGATCTCAAAGTAATGTTCAGTAAGTATCAATATCTCAGTTTCTTTCTCTTGTAACTTTTTAGTCACCTATCTTATTTCATCAACAATCATATTTCTATCTTGTTCATATGTCTTTTCATTATTGATGACTTCAATCATTCTAACCATTTGTGTATCTTGTCTGATCTGTAGTGCTTTCACTTGTTCACTAAGTTTTTAATTTCTCTTAGATAGCTTTGATATGATTCCTTCAGATGCCTCAGATTCAAATCCAGATGTGTCAAGTGGGTCATGAACCTCTTCTTTATGATAATAAATCTCACAATATTCAAGTTCCATGTCCTTTCTCTTGATCAACATCTCCCTGAGTTTCTCTTTGGCTTCCTTATATTGTTTGACATAGATCTGTAGCTTTAACTTCTGATTCTCAATAGTTTTATCAAGTGTATACCTTTCCATCATAAGATCTTTTCTCTTCAGAAATTAAACCTTCAGAAAAAGAGAAATAGCTCTGACACCAATTGTTGGGATAATGGAACGGGTGTGTATTGAGAGGGGAGGAGTGAATCAGTCACTTTTAATCAATTCTTTGTAACCAATGTTCGGTATTAACCGATTGGGTAGATTGCATAAACCAAACATATAGTATCACTTCTGAAATGTAAATGCATGTAAAATAAATAGTACACATACATGAAATTAAGTACTCGTGACACTAGCATTTTGGTATCGCAGCAAACCCCTGTTAGAAGGTAAAAATGATGGTGGGGATGAGACCACAAAACTTCACTACTACAATAAATAAAGTAGCTTGTTAAAGCTTACAAAGAATGATCACTTCTGATGATCTTACCATGTTAGGAGTAACAATGAGATCGATTAGATCTACCTCGTGTAATGATTTTGCAACACAATTTATGTGTGCACACAGTTAGGAGATTTACTATAAGACGGTTAAGTCTACTCTGTTAAGAAATTTTGGGGCTCTATTACAATTGTTAGAGAGCAACATAAATTTGATCTGAAACATTTTAAAACTCAATATTTATGATAGAGATCCATTAATTCCACACAAAACATATCACCTTAATGTGAATGATAATGCCTCCTTCTCTATTATGCTGGGTAGCCTTGCCTTAGTTCTGAAAACTGATTTTTTCTATGTAGTCTGTCCTTAAAGTCGTTGTTTGATCTTTGATGTCTGTAATATGGCGGCTACTTGATCATTTATTGATCAACACACCTTAAAAAATTTAACATGTATACAATTATTTATAAAACTCTATCACATAATTAGAGATTTACAATTATATCCCTACCCTAAGATCAATGGTGTACATAATTTACCTTGATCATCTAAAATTGGAGAAATAAACAATTAATTTTGTATATCCATAATTAATTTTCTCCTCGATCATGTAAATAATTATCTAGGTTGGCATAAAATCTACATAAAATAATGTTCCATAAAAAACTTTTAGGTGGCCTCTGGTCCACTCGGTTATTGTTGTCTCTCGGTGCTTGGTGTAGTTTGTGTATCTTGGTTATACTGCTTGTTCGGTTTATACTATGTAACTCAATGTTGTATACTGCTCGGTGTAGTCTGTCAGCTCATTTATCACTATAATCAGTTAAAATCTGGGTGTGATCACTTCTCTTGGTTAACTCTACACTTCGGTGAATATCCCAACTATCCTGTTATGACTTTGTTACCGTCTGTCCATTATGTATGATTGGTAACTAATGACAGATTTAAATCACAATTGGAGTAACATTTAGAGGATGGGTGGCCTACTTGGGTGAGCTCTTCTTTATTGACTCTATGAATTCTTCTATAAGGAGGTTCATTTATGTTGGGATTCATGTTACTATCAATTAATCTATTGACCTGCCTTTGGAGATTAAAATTGACTCTAAGGTTGGTTAATGGTCCCAAGCAATTGAATATGAATCTATTCCATTTATGTGTTTTCATTATAAGAATGTGGGTCATTAGAATAGTAACTACCCTTCTAAGGTTCTAAAATCCCCATAGAAGGTGCGGAAGAAAAATCCATCTGAGTCAATAAATGGTCCTCCAATTTAGCATTTGGATTATGTGGTTGTTTGTTAGGAACATATTTTTCCTTCCTCTAAATAATTCTCAAATGAGAACTATGTTGGAGATTATTTGTCTCCCCCTCTTGTTAATCAGCCTCTAGGAGCCTCCTTAGATGACTCTAATAAAATTTTGGTGGATATTCCTTATTATTTGGTTGATAACCAACCCCTCCAAAATTTGGATCTTAAAGATGAATATGTTTGGAACTTATTATGGATGGTCCTTTTAATATTGTCAAATCTATGCATAAGCAAAAGGACTCTCCTCCATCCATCTCAATTGGACTTAAAATTGGTAAATGATATATTTGATTGTGGATCTGAAGTTTAGCTTCTAGGTAGATGTTTTGGGATTTAGAGGCGTGAAAAAAATAAAGTAAGTTTGATATTGCAGAGGGGACTCAGAAAACTCTCTTTAAGATGTGCCTTAATAGCACACCTCAAAATTCCAATTGAAGATCATCACATGGAGTATAAATGGGATTAATAACCCCCATAAGCATGACCTCGTCTGAAATATGATAAGGTATCATAGACCAAATGTTTTATTATTTAAGATAATAAAATGCAAAGTGATAAAATCAAGAGGATTAAGATATTCTTGCATAGGGACTCTAGCCTCCATTTTTGTGATGGGGATGGTGCTTTTGGGGCCATTATAGATTTTTGGATCCTTAAATATATTAATGGAATTGGATTCATATCTAGTTCTAACCATATTGATACTCAATTTAAACATGTTAAAATAGCACTTCTTGGATTTTTTCCAACATCTATTCTGTAGGTAATAATGGGGCAAGAAGAAATATGTTTAACTCTCATGTTTCTTTTATATATAATTTTTAGTCTAAGAGATGAAGTTTATAATTGGTGAATTTAATACCTGATTATAAAATAATGAGAAGAAAGGTGGTTCCCATATTGTCGATGATAGTAGGATGGATCCATTCCAACTAATTAATCATCAAGGGTTATTGGATCTACATCTCTATGGGGATTCCTTTACCTGGGCTAATAGGTGTAGTGATGATGATCTCCTCCAAATTAAACTAGACTGGGACCTAATTTATCCTAAGTCGTTAGTTTCTTATTCTTGTAATCTTTCATCTCTCACTTGTCTTGGGTGAGACCATTTTCCCATTGTTCTTTTTATTTATAATGGTTGTTGTAAAATTAACTTCCCTTATAGATTTTAAAAAATATCAATCTTGCATCCAGATCTTAGAAATTGAATTGGGGAATAGTTGAATATTAATGTTAATGGGTCAAAAATGTATTGAGTGTTTAAAAATCTTGCCTCTGTTAAACCTAATCTGTTCAGGTGGAATAAATCTACCTTCGGGTATATCTTCCAAGATAAGAGTCATCTTAAAAGTGAATTTGATAATGTTCAACATCTTATTCAATTTCAATGAGCCGATCTTAATCTATTTTATCAAGAAACTTCTCTCCTTTCCAAGATTGAAGTTATTATTGCTAAAGAAGAGAATTTTTAGAAATAGAGATCTATAGCTCTTTAGCTTCAATGTGGTGACCATAACACTATGTTCTTCCATATGAATACTCTTAAGTATTATTAAAGTAAGAGAGTAGAAAATAACTTGATTGTTCCATCATTGACCATAGCACAAAACAATATGCCTTTAAATAGGCAATACAGTGAATTTGTAAAACAAAGAGACAATAAAAATAATAGACAGTTTATAATAATAAAATATTATTATTCCAAACTATAAAACTAAAGACTAATGGAATACACCAACATTCCCCCTTATTATATTAATTTAAACAAGAGTGGAATATTGTAAGGATTTTCAACCTAACCCTTCTGGATACTTTGATGAAGAACCTTCACCAACCCTCCTTGGTCACCCAGAAAAGACAAAACTAAATGCAATAATGGATCTCCTGATTGTAGAGAAAGATGAGAGAATATAAAATTTTACTCACCCATGAGACATATTTCCTTTGAAATTCTACATCTCTTCTAAGTGTATCTAATGCCTGCTCTATTTTTTAACATAAGACACCTTTCATCCAAAATTCCACATCTCCTTCGAGTGTGTCTCACAACTCCTCAAGTTCTATGGAAACAATCCCTCTTGCGTTGTACAAATCACAAATAAAACATCTACATATGAGATAGCCTTCCTTCAAAAGTACACATCTCCTCGAAGTGTGACTAATGCCTCCTCAAGTGCTCGATAAATCATCAGCCAAATGTGAATACACAACAATGTGCACTCACAAGAAATCTTGTGCCTTTATCCTAGTTGAACATAAAAACATGGTGTCAAGCCCTTTCTTTTCCTCAAGGACACAAATAGGATTCTTCACATGCAATAAATCAACCCTGAGCGAGAAGCTAGCATGAGATGATAGATATCCTTGTACCTTAAATGCCTCTAGCCTATAATATGTTCTATTTAGTTTGTGTGCTCTTTATTTACTCCCAATTTATTCACAACAAAGAACTCTTCAATAATTTTTAAAGGAATTCCATTAGTCTTTGGAACGTTAAGAAATTTTAAAAGCTAAGAGACTAGACTCGTGAAACCATAAAATACAAAAACAATTAGTGCTCCAAAAACATTATTGGGTTAAGGAAGGATAATGTCATAATTTTGGCACAAAGGATCATTGTTAATCCACAAATTCCTAGGCATGCTCCTCTTAACTTTGTTGGAAAATTTTTAGAAGATACAATATTTGATACTGCACCAAATCCCATATTGAAGAAACTCAAAAATGTCAATATACATCTAATCAAGACAAGTGAATCAATTTCTACCCAACTCATTATCAACATTATAGGAATATTTGTGTCCTTAAATATACAAGAAATTTTTGGCATTTATGCAAAAATGACAATGTTGATCTTAACAAGTGATTGACACATATACCTCCAAAAATGAAACACATTCTTATTTTCTATACCATTCAAAAAAAAATCCATTGTTTAAAACAAATTATCCTTATCACTCCTATATAAAAAAAAACTCATTTTCTCTCCCCAAACTTGCAATTTTACCAAAAGTTTACATCACTTAGTTGTTACATGTCATTCAATAATCAAAGAAATATTGAACAGAAAGAATATCATTGTCATTTTAAATTATATTTCAAGCATGAAATATATGAAACATTAACTATGTAAGGCATGTTAGAGTAATAAGTTGTTTCACTTATTAATTAAATCATTTTGATTTAACTATTAAGTCACTTATTATCTCTAGTTTACTTAAACTAAATTAGGCATATAATAATTAATTCTTTTATTAATTATTATCATGCAACCTAGGTTTCTCCCTTTTAGGGTTTTGGTCACCTTTATAAGGTTTGATCTCTTTGTAATTATTCCCACTTGGTGAATTATTTGAGGATGCTATTGTATTGCGAGTTTTCTCTCCATTGTTTCTGTAATATGTTTCCTCTTTCATTGATCTATTATTTATGGCCTCCATAGCTTTTGCTTCTCTCTTTTTATGACATGTTTTCCTATAGGTGATTCTTGGGAGTTGTAGGGTTGAATTTTCATCAAATCCAAAATGGTATCAGAGCTCCAGATCTTCATTCACATGTTCTCTTCATGAGAGATTTGACCTTGTTCTTTTGATCTATATTTTTCAAGAGGTTTTATGTTTTAGATTTTTGTGGATGTGGGGGGAATTAAATTTTGGAGGACTTTGGGCTCAAACAAACCTCACTGTTGCGCTCAAAAGGCCCAAAAACCCTTATTTTCACATAAGACACGTCCAATGTGGACATAGTTTCATTCTAAGGCATTTTTTTTTTTGTTGTACGACCCTTTTTATGGGCACATTTTTTGAAATGGCGAAAAAAAAATTAAAAAAATTTCTTGGCACCTCTGCCAATTTTGGCCAAAATTTTAGCAGCCCTTCCATATTTAGCCACATCGCTAGATTTATCTTAGATCACTTGGATTCCTTCTTTTGGAGCCCTCTTTGGTTTTTTGGTCATATCTTGAGAAAATGAAGATATTTTGGGGAAATGAGATATTGCTGGAAAGATGGTTCCGAGCCTGATCCTTTTCTCGAGGTTTCGTTTCTTGATTTTGTCATCTTGTAGTTGTTTTGTCAATCAAAGTTAGGGTTCCTTTCTGCAGTCTGGGAGCTATATCTATCTCATCTGGGCTCTATTTTCTGACTTCCACATATCATTGGAAAGATGGTTTTGTGCTCTTTACTATAGTATGGGTCTCATTTCAAGAATTTTCTCTAGGTACATTTTATTTAGTTTTTTTCATTTTTTACAATTTGGTGATTATCTTGGATGTTTCAGGTCCTAGCATCATTTTCCTTGCATGGGATGACTCCTTTTTAGCTGTTACTCATGTTCTTACTACTTTTTCCATTCTTGAGCATTGTAAAAATCTATTTCTGTAGCATTTCTTTTTTGCAAACACACTGAGATAAAGTGTCATCTGTTGCATGCTTGGGATCTTGCACATTTTGTGTCTGTTTGTAGTCGCACTACATTATAAACTGAGATAGGGGGTTTGATCTACCTTTTTCAAGTGAGTATAACTTCCATTACATTAGCCTCATGAGGTGTGTTGAGAGAGTGATCTTTCCACGACACCATCTTTTGTATGTGTTTGTACTTTCTTTAGCACTTTCTATGTTCCTAGTTCTTCATCATGCATTTTTTCTTGTCAATCTCTTTTGGTGTACCTATCATGCCTATCCCTACTCATCATCATGGTGGCATCTCATGTTGTTTCTAATGCTTCCTCGGCTCGATGGAGTGAGCTATGTATTCAATATGTATTCCTATGTACTAGGCAGTTGTAGTGGATGGGTAACTATGCACTTCGGTGAGATAAATCATTTGACATATGGAAAGTCTTTCATTCCTATTTTAGAGGCATCCTTCCATCTTTTGATCGTCTCTTCAGACTTTAGTGTTTTTTCTCCATCTGTATCTTTGACCTCCGATGTTTTCCTTTATTTTTCCATCCTGATTCGAGTAGTGTTATTTGAGGGCACTCATGCAGATTACAGTCTTCTCTACTAGATCATGTTCTATTACAATGTAATTTCTAGTAGTTATTCTTCAATAGTGTTTGCAGCTTCATGTTTCAGTGGTGTTCTTCATGTTCAACCTTTGTTCCTATTTTCTAGGATATTCTCTAGTTTGGAGGCTTCTTCAGTCCTCCACTAGGCTTCATTTCTTTTTGGAGAGGGGTTTTTTGCACTGGGTTTTCTCCTTTTCTCCTCTTTACAGAGGTTTCTTGTACTTGGGTACCTATTGAGGCCATGTTGTCGAGACCCATTTCTCACTTTTAGTAGTTATTTCTAAGTTTTAGCTACTCCCTAAGTTTATCTTAAGAAATTTTTAGGGTTTAATAAGTTAGTTTACTTATTAATGAAATCATTTTGATTTAATTATTAAGTCACTTATTATCGCTAGTTTACTTAAGCTAAATTAGGCATATAATAATTAATTCTTATATTAATTATTATCATGCAACCTAGGTTTCTCCCTTTTAGGGTTTTTATCACCTTTATAATATTCCATCTCTTTGCAATTATTCCCACTCAGTGAATTATCTGAGGATGGTATTGTATTGAGGTTTTTCTCTCTAGTATTTGCACAATATGTTTACGCTTTCATCGATATGTTATTTCTGGCCTCCATAGCTTTTGCTTCTCTCTTTCTGTGATAGGTTAGAATGCAGGTGATCCTTGGGATCTTTAGGGTTGAGTTTTGATCAACGCCAATAACGAATTCAACTATTTCATTATCCAACATTATATCTTTGTATCATCAATTTGTGTGAGGAATTTTGTCACGTTCATGGACACATTAAACCAAGAGATACAAATGATAAAAGAACACTAAGTAATGTTGCTATCATCAAGCTATAGATCTTATTTAGTATATTTCTCAAAGTAGTCATGGACACAAATTCAGTGTGTTAATTGAAAATATGAAATAATTTATTCTCTTTCATTCTTGAAACCACTCCTTCCTACAAATATTTGTTAGAGGTCAGCAAATCCAATTGATATAGGGATATATTTTTTTTTGGCATGAATAATTTGGTAGGAAAGGAAAACAAATGGAGGAGACATTGTTTGACACTACAAGTGGTAGAGAAGAGCCATTAATACTAAATCTTATTTAAGAAAGGAATTTGGAAACTTTACCAAAATCATGTGGAAAAATTTGAGTAGAATTCTTTTAAAATTAGTCTTGAGCTCACAAAAGAAAGGAATATTGATCTATAGCAGCAAAGATAATCCATATCAACCTCTTTCAATATCCTTTCTCGAAGATAAAGGTAGTGGTAAAAACATCATATTATATTCTCCCTACTATCTCTGGACTTTGTATTATTTTCTCATATTACTTAGATTCCCTTTAGATTATCAACAAGAAAAAATAGAAATGACTATGTTTGCTATTTTCTATCAATGCTTATGCCAAGTCTCAAAATTTGTAGCACATACACATTTTGCAGCACATACACATCTATTTATAATTATGAAAAAGTAGATAGGAAAGATAAATTCAAGTAGATTAAATTTAAAATAAAGTATAAATATAAATATACACCTATTTCCATTCAGAAATGGTTGAAAAGGTAGGTGGTTTGTAAATTATAAAAAAAAACTAGTGATAACTGAAACAATGGTGAAACATTATGCATCTAATTTTATTTCTTATTTTAAATACACAAGCTTTCAATGTCATACACCATTTGATATACCTCTATACAGCTTGCAATGCATCCTAGACTAGTCTACCATGGTTCACAATATTTTATATTCATAAAAAAAAAAGCAAGCATGAGTATTCATGGGTTTTAAATTAAATAGTGTCTACGAAATATAGAAATTCCAAGAAGAGTAGGTGTGTATTTTCAACTTCATACATTTCAGGCTTGGCTCTGTCTTACATTTCATAGGCTAACAATTTATCTCAGTTCTGATACCAAATATTAAAGTAAGAGAGCATAAATGACCTTGATTATTCAATCATTATCATTGCACAAAAAACGTGCCTTTAAATAGGCAATACTTGAAGTCTTTTTAAAACTAATGGACAGTAAAACTAACAGACAATTAATAACTATAAAATCTTGTTATTATAAATTAAAAACCTAAAGAATTTTTTTTATTCCATCAAGCATTCTGGGACATAGAATAAATTTTATCTCCCATAATGTTTCCATTTATGATAAAGTAGAATACATTAGGACAATTGCTACTATTTTATCCTCTTTCCTGCTATTTGATTAATAGACCCTAGATTTTGAGGGTCAATTGGATTTTTAAAGGGAAATCCTCCTCTCAATTAAAAAAGATGTGAATAATTCCCTCTCCAAAATCCCTTCAAATTCTATAGTTTGTTTCACTATCTTTTCATTTGAAGGTAATAAATTCCCTTGTCTGGATGGTTTCCCCATGTTCTTTTTTTAGATGTACTAGGATATTGTGCCTAAGGATGTCATTTGGGAAGTAGAAGAATTATTTTATTCTAGAGCCTTGTTAAAATAACTTAACACTAAATTCATTGTCCTTACCTCAAAATTGGAAGGTGGCAGATTTATTGGGTATTTGTTTGCCATTGGGGTTTGTAATTCTCTTTATAAGATCCCCAAAATTTTAGTCGCTTGCCTCAAGCAGTTCCTTCCTATCTTTACTTCTAGGTAGAGGAATGGGTTTGTTCCTAGGCATCAAATTTTGGATTCCATTCTTATGGTACATGAAAATATTAATTCCTTGGTTGTTAACATGAAGGATTTTTTTTTGTTTAATCCAGATCTTCACAAGACCTATGATTGGCTCATCTGGCATTTCCATTTTAGAGTTCTTGAAGCATTTGACTTTAATAGAAAGATTCTCTATATCTTCAATTAGTGTTCATCCACTCCAAGATTTTCTATTATTTTTAATGGTTCTTCCTTTGTTTAGTAGTTCACGTGGCATTAGATAAAGGGATCCTATATCCTCTTTTCTATTCGTTAATATAGTAGAAGCTTTGGGTAGATTTATTCAAAAAGTTGTGAGGTTTAATAGGATCAAGGGCCATTACCCCTCTCCCTCTCCTCATGTGTGGTCCCATCAAAATTTTTTTGATTAAACAATTATCTTGGCTAATGCCTCTATTTCTAAAGACAATAGCTTAAAGAATATTATGGTTAAGTATGAAGTGGTTTCAAGCCAAAAGATCATTCTTCCTAACAGTTCTATCTTTTTTCTTAATGCTCCTAAGTGGAGAAAGGTTCAAATTGTTGGAATTTGGTGAAGATTATCTGACTATTGATCATGATAATGTATTGTGTTGTCATTTCTAGAGACATGATGCATTGGAGGCAAGAAATCAGTTTTATCGATGGTGTTTAAGATATAATTGAAGGAATGACTAAGTGTTCAGTCAACCGAGAAGATGACAGTTTGCAAGCAATAGTCAACTAGATCTAGAGTTTGAGATTGAGTTAAGGTTTGTGATTGTAAATTTATTATCTATAGATTCATGTACTATTATGTCTACGATTGCATTAGCTAGTTTGAAGATCTATACAATTTACTGAGGATTCAAGCGACACCGACAAGAAGAACAAGAGACAGACATAGCAAGTTTAGTTAGATCGGTTCCCTAGTCTATTTAATGTTTGTAAATAACTATTTTCAACCCGATTAATGTTGTTTTGACTTTACTCAGTTGACCAATGCCTTTTGGTGTAATCGGATATGATTTTTATGTTTATGGGTAAAATGTTTTAGGGAAAAAGGATGACTTTGTTAAAGTTGTTATAAAAGAAGGATGAGATTGAGGTTTAGGCTTATGAAGGTGATGCTTAGATAGCATGATAAGTGATTTTCATTGTATGAATTTGTTTGATGCATAAGGTGGAATTGTGATATGAATTCAAGTAGATATGTCACACAAAGAGTGTCATTTTTAGATCATTTATTCTTGGGTATTTCTCAAGGTGGGACCTAACAGGTTTGTAGTTTAAATCCTTTAGCAAGGTCACTCCTAATAGGGTGAGCAGGATAGTTAATAGAATTTGAAGTGTAAATCCACTAACAAGGTAACTCTTAGAAGGAGTTTGAAATCATTTAACAAGGGAGATCTTAAGATAAATTATATTATCTCTTAACTGAGCTTAAGATACTCTTAACCGGGTATGCCCTTAACAGGGTATTTTTAATTATTCCTAACTAGGAAGATTTCTTTGGTGCACTAGTGAAATTTGTGGATACCATTTCACATGTGGTTTTCTCCCTCTAACAAGGGTTTCCATAGGAAAAATATTTCATGTTGACTTTACATTGTGTGATTTCTTAACTTGTTAAGTTTCTACATAGTATTTTCATTGGCATGTTAGGTATTGTGGTATCTATTAAAGAAGAGTTTCAGATTTATGGTTGAACTGATTCACCCCTGCCCCCTCCCCTCTTAGTTCCTTTAAAGACTAACAATTGGTATCATAGATTTGTTCCCTTGAAGAAGCCTAACAGGCTTAGGGAGGATCCTTAAGGAAAATATGGAGGGTTTTTTGAAGCACATAAGGCAACTCAAAGAAGCTGGATTTATCATTAAGGAATGGAAGAAACAACTGAAGTAGTCAAGAGCTAAAAGACAAGAGCTTGTTGAGAAATTAACTAAGAGTCAAGACAACATTGAGAACCCATCTGAACAAAGTGGATCTGATGAACCTGAAGTGGTCTTGGAAGAACTGTCACAAGAGAATGAGAAGCTACATAAGGACAAGAAAAAAATCAAGAGAGAAGTGAAAGCTTTATAAATCAGGTTAGGTGAAGAAATGGAAGAACGAAACACAGTAGAGGAAGCAAAGATAGTTGTAGAAGAAACCCTAAAAGATAAAGATAAAGCCCTACAAGATAAACAGATGATCTTTTCAAATCTAAACAAGAGGTTGGTACATTGCATGGATATTTACATGAGAAAAATGAAATTCCAAAAGAGACTATTGAATCGAATCAACAAGCCCTAAGGAAGAATGAGAATCTGAGAAATGAGAATGAGAAACTGAAAGAAGAATTGAAGAAGGCTAATGATCTGCTGTATAAATTCAGTTAGAACGCTACAAAAATTGATTAGAAGATAAGGAATCAAAGAAGGAGAAAAGAGAGAACAGGCCTTGGTTACACTAGTAAGACTACTTTTGAAGTTGTTGAATTGTATGGACAAAGGAGATCAAGTATGAAGGAAAGTCTCCACCGAAGGTAACACAATGAAATTCTGGTAAGAAATCCTACAAACTTGTGTGTTTCAATTGGCATAAGGTAGCTCATACTGAAAATGTATGTAGGAGTAGATCTGTAAATAAAGAAAGTAATTTTGATGGATGTTGTTACAACTACAATAAGTATGGACATACTACTTATGATTATAGATCTAGATCTAGTAATATATCTAGTAGTGTTAATGGTTACTGTTACAAATACAAGAAATATGGTCACAAAGTTGATGAGTCTAGTTCAAGAGTTATCAATCAAAGGCCACCTATGAACTGGGAAAGCCCTTACCAAAAGGAGACGCAATTTGATGTCACGTGCTCAGTTTATGGTAACTATACGAGCACATGATTATGAATTTTAGAATGAGGACTGCAAGAGGTAATATACGACCGTGGAGAATTATTGGTATGGCATGGTTTCATTGTCACAAGATTAGACATCTAGCAAGGAATTAAAGGTTAAGGAACCAAATGGTAAACCAGTCAAGAAATAAGAAAGGAAAGCAGACTCTAAATGTAGAAGAAGTTAGGAAAGAAATGATCAAAACCTGGAAGAAGGAAGGTAGTAAGACATCGAAGGAATCCACATCTCCATCGACTATGGAGAATTATTCATCAAACTAAGCCTTCATGTGGCTTAGGGGAAGAAAAAATTGTTGAATCCATCTTCGGACCCCTATAGGTGTGTGGTAAGATAGATCAGATAATTAAGATGCAATATTGTTTTTTTTAGTGCATTATGAATTTATGATGAATTGTATAATGTTTTGATTATCGGTATTGAATTTTGGGTCAATCAGTGATAAAGTAAGTTCTATCGGTAGGTTCATTTAATGTCTGTGTGTGAAGGCAGATAAAAAGGTTGTTTTTTATTTCATTCTAACCTTGTGCATTGTGAAATTTTTTGTGGAGATAAAGAAGCATTGAGTGAGCTATTTTTTGTGATCCAAGCGACAAAAGGAGATTTTTCGTGTTGATCTAAGAGAAAAAAAATTGATCAGGTGTTGTCGAGGTTTTTAAAGGAAGAACCCTAGTTTTGAATAGTTTGAGGTATTTATATGTTATCTACTTGTGTGGTTGAGAATTTAAAAGATGGCTACTCCTAAATTGGTTGATATAATTGAGAGACCATGATTGAAGTTTAAGGGACATCCATTCAACTCAATATAAAATGACCCACGTGGTTCCCTAACTAGCGTTCCCTATGGTTTTCTACATGTAGAGGATGTTAGAGCATAAAATAATTGTAAATTGGAAGACCTAGGATCAGGGGCAATACATGAACTGTATGAGACATTTTCTTATGACAACCTGGTGTTGAAAGATGAGAACAAATTTATGCTAGAAAAAGGTTTTCATCATGCAGATAGCTACCCCGATGAAGTTGAGGATGATCAAGTTAGATAAATCCTGAGAAGAATTCATGATCAATTCATGTGGTTGGAACGACCACGTAAGATTACTAAGGAGTTAATTCATGAAGTAACCGGTCTATGTGCACCCAGTGGCACTATGCATGTTCTTTGAACCATTCCTAAGGAGGAAGTGATCAAGATAAAGAAAGCAAAGTGTGATGGTTGTGTGATGACTATGAATGACATTATAGATGAAGAGGTAAAGCATGCTTTTATGGTTATTGGAAATAAAGTATATAATTCTAGCAGAATGAACAACATACATGGTGGTGCTATTCATATAGCACATATGATGATTAAGGAGAATGAAGATTTTGATTTGGCAGAAACTTTGAGAGAACAGTTAATGGTAAATATGGATAAGCTTAAGAAGGATAAGAGGAAGAATTTTAAGTATGGATAGGTAATCATGTGCTTATTTTTCTACTTTCATAACATGTTTCCTTGTATCGGTAGCATCACATGGTCAGATATCTCTTCATCTTTTATTTAGATAAATAACTGTATCACGATATTAGGAAATATCTTTACAAGAAAGGTATGGGGATACCTTAAATATTTTTAGAAGGAAATAATATCATCTACTATTGTGGAAAAATACAAGGATAGCATATGCTTCATGGTATACGTACACACTTTTCAAATGGAAGAAGTTGAGCCAAGGACCTCATGAGTGATGCCTATGGGTTATGAAGTGAAAGAAAAACAAGATGATCCAGTAGTTACTCAAAATGATGAAAATTTTAATATTGGAGGTGTGAAGGTCACACGTGATGAACTCAGAGATGAAATGGACAATACAGGAGACATCCTTGTCATAGAGGTAGACGATGAGAAAATGGATACACAAGAACAACACAAAAAACATGAGACCTACAAGAAGTTCCTGAGACACAAAAGGAAGAAGAACCAGTAAGCATAGGTACCAGTCAGGCTATGACTGATGACACTAAAGGAATAGGTTCTACTGATGAGCATCAATAAGAGAAAGAGAAGGAAAATGAGGTAACAGATGGTGCTACTCAAGGAAAACAGGTCAGTGTGGAGGAAAATAATGAAAAGGAACAAAGTGAAGGAGAGGAAACTCCTCCCACATAGTCCAAAATGAATATTGATGATGAACTATCAATTGAGGGACAAATTGACTTGAACACAATGAGTCCTGAAGTGATGATAGAATTTTTTGTAGCAATCAAGTCAAAAGAAAAATAGAAAAGGGTGCAACTGGAATCTCAGGTAATACTCACTGCCAGATATTTATTTTCAGAACTATTAAGTAATGTTAAGTATGATGAGAAAGAAACACCTATAGATTAGTTATCTCATTTAGTCGTTGAAACTGGAAATGAGATTAAAATCTTAGAAGATGCGATAGTGTTGAGAGAAAAAAAAAAAAAAAAAGGTATATGAAAAGAAGAGATAAAAGAAGTTGGCTCAGTCAATTGTCACAGACAACAAAAATCTTACATTGGTTGTTAACTAGTTGAAGGGAGAATTGACAAAAGGTGGTAATATTCTAAAATCCATCTCTGAATTTTCTCATTTTTTGAAGGTTTTAGAAAGAGAAAAATGTAAACCTCAGCAGGAGCTTAGATTACTTGTTGCCAATTTTGATCCTAAACATGAGACTGCTACTGCATTTAGTGCAAAGGTTAGCAAGTTCCAACACAAAAATTTGAAATTAAAAAGGAGTGAGAAAGATCAGAGAGTTGTTAATTTTCTCGAATTATAGGGCTTGTTGATCCTCAAGCTAGATATATTTCAACAAAGTATAAAGGAAGCTGAGAAGACTTTGGTATTTCTTGATGTGTATACAATTGATGGATTAGAAGAATTAGCATTTTTGCTAAGTGGATAGATTGTCACTGTGGAGATTTTACTGAAGAATTGGGATAGTGATCTACAAACTTTAAAGGTTAATTTCAGTGATGTCTTCAGTAGAATGCAACTAGGTGGTACTACTCTTACATTAATAATATTTTTGACACTTTTTGTCATACCTTTTTCACTGTTGTTAAAGGGGGAGTGAATGTAATGATGTACTTAAGCTTAAATTTGGCTAAGTTCATGAAAAATATAATTGTAATGGTAAAGGGAAGTAGTTTACATGATTTTAATTCCTAGGGGGATATTTTTAAGTTATTGGGAATTAGTTTACTTATTTACAATATAATATATTTTTTATTTCTGTAGTAGATTAGACACTTAGACAAATTTCTTTTTTATAATTTTAAGTGTTTCCATCAATACCAAAGGGGGAGATTGTTGGCATTTGTTGACGATGATCTTACTATTAATCATGATAATGTATTGTGGTATTGTCATTTCTCAAAACATGATGTATTGGAGGCAAGAGATCAGTTTTACAAATGGTGTTGAAGATCTAATTGAAGAAATGACTACGTGTTTAGTCAACCGGGCAGATAACAGTATGCGAGGAATAGTCAACCGAATTTGGAGTTGGAGATCGAGTTAAGGTGTGTGATCATATATTTATTATCTACAGAGGCATATAATGCTATGTCTACGATCACATTAGCTAGTTTTAAGATATTTGCAAGTTATTGTGGATTCAAGCGACGCTAACATGAAGAATAGGAGACACACATAACAAGTTTGGTTAGATCGGTTCCCTGTTCTATTTACTGTTTGTAAATAATTTTTTGCGATGAGATTAATGTTGTGTTGACTTTATTGAGTTGACCAATATGTTTTGGAGCAATTAGATTTGATTTTTATGTTGGTGGGTAAAACATTTTAGAGCAAAATGCCAACTTTAATAAAGTTGTTATAAAAGGAGGATGAGATTGAGATTTAGGGTTATGAAGGTGATATTTAGAAAGCACGATAAGTAATTGTAACTGTGTGAAGTTTTTTATGCATAAGGAGACACTGTGAGCTGAATTGAAGTGGACTTGTTAGACAGAGAGTGTCATTTTTAGATCATTTATTCTTGACTATTTCTCAAGGCAGGCCCTAATAGGTTTGCAGTTTAAATCCTTTAGCAAGGTCACTCCTAATAGGGTGACCAAGATCTTTAAAGGATCTAAAGTGTAAATCCTCTAACAAGGTGACTCTAAGAAGGAGTTTGAAATCCTTTAACAAGGTAGTTCTTAACAGGACTTGTATGAGCTCTTAACTGGGCTTAAGATACTCTTAACCGGGTATGCCCTTAACAACGTGTTTATAATTGCTCCTAATAGGGTAGATTTATTTGGTGCACTAGTGAAATTTGTGGATATCTTTCTACATGTGGTTTTCGCCCTCTAACAAGGGTTTCCATGGGAAAAATATTGTGCGTTGAGTCTACATTGGGTGAATGCTTTACTTTTTAAGTTTATACCTAGTATTTTCATTTGCATATTAGGTATTGTGGAATCTATTAAACAAGAGTTTCAGATTTTTGGTTGCATTCATTCCCCCTCACCCTCTTTCTCAGTCTCTTTAAAGACTAACACAAATTGCTTCCATTTTGGTTTTTCCTAAAATATGGAGTTTTCCTCAACTTATCTTGGTTTTTCTATTTGCATCAATTTGATTCCAAATTCCTTTTGGTTAGGGGTTCTTGATAGATTTTGGTCTCAACTTGCTAGTTCAACAAGGCGTTGTTAGCTAAATAGTTGTGGAGGATTTTATGGAAAAGAATGAATGGATGTTTATTATCTCTAATAAATATCTTGGAAGGTATAATCATTTAACAAAGTTCTTTAGAGATGACAAAATTATGGAATCTAGTTTAGCCCTATAGAATTTTTTATTTCCTTTTCTAAATTGATACTTGTTGCCTTTATATTTGTATATCCAAAATTTGAACTCTCATGTTGAAAATAGTTTCTTTTCAAAAACTCGATATATCCTCGACCAATATCTTCAATTTTTAGTGTTCATCCTAGGCTTAACCTTTTTGTAATTGAAATCATAAGTCTTGTTGCAAAGAAAAGTCACTAAGGTTTGAACAAGAAAATATCAAATGATTTGGTGGAATCATTTTGATATCATTACTTAGTTGAATTGGGGTGCTCCTCTTCCCAAGTCTCTAATTTGAATTTTCGAAAAAGCTTTCCTCGGTCAAAAGTTATCGCAGCTTAATAATCCACCACTTTTTGCGCAATTTCTTAAGATTCATTAACCTCCAAAAATAGAAAGGAGTTAATTAACCTTTGAGAAAAACCTAAAAGAGATTAGTTAACTAACCTCTTGCAAAACGGTAGAAAGTTAATTAATTTGTTTTGAATTTCTAAAGGTTAATACCTACAATTTTCCAAAATACGCAAAAATCAAAGGTTAATTAACCTCTTCCTGGTTAAGCATTCAACATCTTAGCGTGTTTTTGGAAAAGTTATTAACCTCCCCATTGTGTAACTAGCTTTGCAACTTTTTGAAGAAAACTTAACAGATATGAAATCAATGCCAATCAAATTGTCCAGCTCGTTTCAGAGCTTATGATTATCGGCATGCAGGCAGAATCTGAAATAATGACAAGGCAAGTGAACCTTTGAATGAAATTCTTCGAAGAAATTGTCATTTTCAGGAACGTAAGGGCCGCGGCCTATGCAAAGGAAGAACGCATATTTAGTTGAAAGTTCATCTAGATAGTGAAATCACATATACATTGCAGGCTAATTGTTTGTCAAAATGAGTCAAAAGTGTCTCGCCTCGATGGAATATTGTAAATGTAAAATGTGGAGTGCACTGATATACACATATAATTGCTTGAGAAAACCCCTGTAATAGATGGTATGTCATGGAACGTAATCGTGTTATTCTCCAAGGCAGGGAAAGTTAATGATATGATATGATACCCGAAGGAGAGATACTGGAAACATTCAAGCAAACTCTGGAATTGCAAAATAACGCACCCAACTGTTGACAGTGTGCCCGCGGGTCCCTATAAACACCAAAGACACCGCAAGCACGCTAATTTTTGACAAAATGCCACAGAGGAATGTGGTCTCGTGGGTGCTGCGATGACGTAGTGTACGCTAAATGTGGAATCATCCAAAAAGCTTCTGAACCGTTTGACAGACCATCCCAAACGTAGGCGGTCCCATTAAAGGTATGCGGTCAAATGTTTGACAAAATGTCGTAAAGAGATATTACCTCAACGCAGCCATAAATATGTAAAAGACTTTAGAAACTTTCAAATACAATGATAGTATAATCTGCAAGCTCGTGGATTCCTTCATATGGGGTGATTTGCATCGGCTGTATCTGATCACCAGGCTCACGTTGCACATAAGTTTCATTTTCGACAGACCTGCATTTGTCCACTCATTTCAGCCCCAATCAATCTTTATAAGTTGCTCATAATCTGCTCAGTGGCTCGTATTTCCTGCATTGAATTAGTCCTGTGTAGCCTCCATTGTGTGAGACAGCATTTTGAAAGGAGAATTTGTTTCACAAACTGGTTTCTTAGCTTGTATTTTGAATTGGTATATAATCATCCTTGGCGGAGCTAATAGCTAAAGCTTCTGTTGAGATTTGGGTATTTCCTTGCATCGGGCTTATTGCATTAGACGATGGCTTCTTGTGGCGCATTCCCTTTATATAGTTGTTGCTTTGTTGATTGTCAATAATTGATCTTCTTTCGTGTAAAGATCAAGAATATTGGGTTTGAGAGTTGTTCATAAGCAGATCTGTTCGATCTTTATCACTGCTCATATAAGACTATTCACAGGCGGTCTCGGAAGAGTTCAGTTCAAGAAGAATAGAGTCATTACACTGGTGTGAACTAGGCTGCTAATTGTTGACAAAATGCTTCTAAAAAGGCACCACCCCAAAGAGTCATATACATTAGCATATGGATATAGAAAATGTGGAGGCAACTATTTGAAGGTAACCATTTTATAAGCCACATCATCACACAGATATATTTTACGATCAGGGGCATGTATTTTATATGCAGCCAGCAGTGAAGTAGTGTGGCACAATGAAGTATAAATACCAGAAACCCGATTATACCCCAATACTCAAGTGCACAATCCGAGAGATAGGTGACACAATACTAGGAAATATCAGCATCCAAGGTTTCTGGAAGCCAATGTAGAATGAGGAAAGAACCA
This sequence comes from Thuja plicata, assembly GCA_018584345.1. Classification (NCBI taxonomy): domain Eukaryota; kingdom Viridiplantae; phylum Streptophyta; class Pinopsida; order Cupressales; family Cupressaceae; genus Thuja; species Thuja plicata. Next base: position 201,993 of record MU226109.1, read on the forward strand.
TGATAGCATCCGGGATCCTCAAGAGTGGTTTAGCTCGTGCAGGAGGTCATCCGGTATCTTTGTAGTGTCCAGAACTTGTATTAGAATGCATGGGAGCATACAACCGTGACACTCAAGAAGTAGTTGCAGCTGATAATAGAGCGGTCGCCAGGCTCGACCAAGTTTCCATCGCAATCGTTGCCTATTAGAGATCAATATACAGATATTGACAAAGATTATGCAAAAGAATACTTTGTCAATAATAAAAATCAATGCCTTAATCTATATCAAAGAACTGGCTTTTAGCACCGCGGAAAGGGAAATCACAATTGTCAAAGGTGATTCACGGATCCTTATTGAAAGAAGACATTGCCGATATGGTAATCTTCCTAAGAGGGTAACAGGAAATAAAGATTCTCATGAGTTTGAAGATTGGATGTTCATGTTTATCAACGTTGTATGTAAAGGCACCCAATTTATTGATTGGGCTGAAATTATCAATGATTGTTTGCATAACCAGTTCTTGGAACTTGAAACAAATCATTACTCCCATATGACTTCCTACCTCTTCTATGCTATTGCTGGGATGAAAAGTTGGTCGGGACTGAATGAACATGGTGCCTATGATGGTGCAACACTGATTTATGATTACTACTCACAATTACAGTATGAACAAAGGTTGCATCATCTCAAGAGAGTGAACGATGCCTTCACTATGCTTATAATGAGAGAGCTTCAGGGAAATATTGGGCTCAACATATCACCAGAAGCAGCTATTGTGATCCAACAATATGGTAGTTATTTTATACAATTCCCAAAGTTCACTTATATCAGGTTGGCAGGTTACGATGGACACCCTCTCATGTTGCTGAGGTTTGTAGATAACAAATTGGTTTTGATTGAAATTTGCAGGCAAGAATTAACAGGACTTGCAAGAACAAACGGGTGGATGGTATCCCTTTCCATTAGGTATTGGTCACTACAGTTTTGAAACCAATGCTGATGCCAATTGAACATTAAAAGATCAACTGCCAAGATTAACTTATATCCTTATACTGTGAGATTTCCCTTTGATAGTAAGGGATATGCTAAGAACGAATTGAAACTGACTTTGGTTTCAATCATTCTCCAAATATTAAAGACTTTTGGGAAGATTGTGAAGCTATGTTACCAGAAACGG
>MU226109.1:210077-227027 GCA_018584345.1 Thuja plicata
ATATATATATATATCAAAATAATTCAAATCTTTAAATAATAATATAAATGTATATTAGTTTTATGAAAATCATTTATAATAATTTAATATTTTTAAAAAACTAAAAATAAATAAATAGCCATTATAAAAATTAAGAGTTTTGACTAAAGTAACTTGCTTTGACTCACTCTGATTACTTGTAAGAAATTAATTGGTAGATTGGAAAAATAAATTTAACTGTAATTGCAGAAAAAAATTTAAAATTCTAATAGCAGTTAAAGTGATATATTTTGTAATATCTAAAAGGCACATAAGTTTTATTTATAACTTAACTGCAGTGTTTAAAACTTATAAAACTTAACTAGAGGAAATCATATTTAAAACTCTGTAGTGATTTCTTTTAAAAAATTTAACTCTAAGTAGAGTGAATTCTTTTTTAAATTTAACTCTTAATACAGTGAATTTTTTTAAAATTTTAAAAATGATGGGAGCAGCTTAGAAATGGCTGTTGGCAACGAAGAAACCCATTTCGGTTGTTGAAACACGAAACGAGCCTCTACCGTTGTGTTTCTGGCAACATAGTTGTGAAGATGACTTTAAAGACAAAAGAAGGGACCGAATGAGGCTTATAGTAAAACACATTATTGATTTCAATTTAGAATTGGATGTGATTGGTATTGAAGATGATGAATTAACTTTGATAGATTCATTATATTATGAGAAAATATAGTTACTTCCTCTACCACCAATAGATTGGTCAATTTCAGAGTTAAAGAACTTGAATGAAAGGACAACTTTTGTAATCAAAAGGACATCGAAATGGGTGAAAAATAAAATTCTTGAAGCTACAGCCACTCGGTTTCCAGGTAAAGAAGGCATTTCAATAAAGAAAAATGATCTTCATTGGGCTTTCTCTTCTTCCATTCCACAAAAACCTATCTTCGGTAAAAATGCACAACTGGTTACTTTAGGAAATAATGGAGATGATGAAAACCCAAACAGACCAAAAGACCTCATCAAAGCATGTGAAGATGATTTTACATTAATAAAAAGAAGTTCTAAGTCAAAAGGGAAAGTAGTGAACATAAATCAAGAAGATGAAGAAGAGAATGAAAATGTCATCCTTCAAGAACCTCCTGATAATAATGAGTAGAAAATTCCTATTGTTCCATCACCTGACAACATGGCATCTACTCATCATAATGACTTCATTCCATTTGAGATATCAATAATAGATATCACCCAAGATGAAGATCAAATGCCACCCATTCCCAATTTGGCAATATCCTTGAACCCGTCATTCACGGACATCCAAGAACCTCTACAAGATTCTTCCTCATCTTGGTTACAAAAGATCTTACAAAAGAAGAAAAGGATGATACAAATGGTGACTCCTTATTTGGATGTAGTTGCAAATATTCTTTAGAAAACAACTAAGGAAAAGAAAACCAAGATAATGTCAAGGTTGGTGGTTGATTCATCTTCAGGGAATCTTTGTGTTGAAGTGGCTAGACCCACCATACAAAATAATATTGAGGAAGCCAACAAAGGTGATTTCAGCATTAGTAAAGTAGACCTCGGCCCACCATCAATTGAGGGAACTTTTCATATTTTGAGATATATTTAGCCCAATTGGTGCAAACAGCTAGGAAGGAGAAACAATCAAAAGATCAACCCAAAAATCAAGTTCAAGTCTTAGTGTCTTATCTCAAATCCATTATTTTTGATCCTTCTGATATACCTTTGGCAACAAATTCTACATTAGCTCTTAGAGGTCCCCAAAGGCACACTTGAAAAGATTGTCATTGAAGACATACACAAATGTCAATCTCATAGTAGACTGATTGAAGGATGGATTGGCCAAATGAAGAAAGAAGCTTTGGATTGTGTGATCACAGCCAAAGATATCTATGAGAAAGTTAACTCACATGAATAGGAAATGGAAAAGGAGATGAAAATGACTAAAGAGAAAGAGTTAGCTTGGCAGAGCACAACAGGAGAACTTCAGGAGATGTCAAAAGTTGATCCAAATACTTTGATTGCCGAAAAATTATTTTCCAATTCAAAATATAATCAATCAAATATATGGTACAAAAGTGTAAACTAGAAGTTGACAAATATTTCAAAGCTTGGTTGAATATGAGAGGAAATTGGTAGCTTGTGAATAGGTAAAAAAGAAAATAAGTTAGAGGAGGTCATTACAATTGTTGCTGAAGCATCAACAGTAAAGAACCTCTAACATATTGATTTCCAAGTTCTCTTGAACATGTTCATTGACATAATCAATACAGAAATGGAAAATCGACTGTCTGATGCAGATGTAATAAAAGACTAAGTGTTATTTTTTTTGCTTTAGATGTCTATGACATACCATCTTACCAATAGGACTTGATGGAAATACAAGACAAATAAGTCACTTCAAAATTGAAAATGGATAATGTTTGCATTCCTAGTTATGATCCTATGGCAGAGATTTTCAATGCATAGAGGTTCTTCAAAGCCAAATCATTTGGTTCACAGGGATAAATTATGGCTCATCCAGAAGATTCAAAGTGTAATACTGTGGAAAAATGTCTATTCTTCTCTTTGTACTGTCTCTTTATCTTACAGTTGGTGTTTACCTCCCTTTTTTGCTTAGTTTAATAGTAAAGGTTAATAAACCAATTTTTTTTGCGCAAATATTATAAAGTTATTAAATTTGTTCAAAATGTGTAAAAAGGAGTTGGTTATTAACCAAAAAAATTGGTAGTTACAAGGAGACTTGTCTATATAAGAAAATGAAAGCAATGTTTTAAGGACTTTTGGCTTTTTTTATTTGGAGGACAACATTGATTTGTAGTGTAACTTCATCTAGTGGATACAAAGCAATTTTGGAAGTGTTCTACATTGTTAAGTGTTCATAGTGATATTTTTTGTTCATAGTACATTAATATAAAGATATTTTTTTTGTTTTCATCTCATTAAGGAAATGGCCATAAGTGGATAACTTTATTGCAATATATCCTTCTTTGGTTTCTGTGGAGTGTGTATGATTTCTTTTGAATCATATTTTCATCATTGAGAATACTTATGGATAGTCTTTGGATTTCAATGATGAAGCTAAATGGAATAGAGTCTTTGTAATAAAATATTTGTAGCTTTGGTATACTTGTTATCAAGAATCCCAGATAGTGGGATTTCATTCTTTCCTTATAAGTTTTTATTCCACAAATCAATATAATTAAATCAAACTAGGGAGATGCCCCTCTCAAATGCAAAGGAAGATGTATCCAAGAAATGATCTTCTCCAGTTGTCGTAGGCACTTTGTCAAGAACTTCAAAGTGACAAATCTGTTTACCAACAATACTCTCTAAAGGATTAGGGTCATCCCTAGGCAATGGTGGGAATATATTTTTTGGGATAACTAGTGGATCAGAGAATGTATTCTTTCTAGCATACCAAGGGTTGATTCAAATATCTTTGTATCACGAGGGTTGGCTATTGAGTAACTATTTTTTTTAGGGAGAAGTTGCATTGATCTCTCCTCTCTAGATCCAGTACTCTCTTTCCTTCAAGATTATCTCTTAGAGGTTCACATCCATGTGCTCCAACTTGATGATTTAATTATTTGAGCTAGATCACCATGGTTCTTTTTGGTCTCACAATCTTTCAGGCTACAAGTTCATGTGTTTTTTCCTAAACCTTTTTAGGCTCTAGTTTAGAATTTTAAGATTATGCAAAAGATCAAAATCTTTCTCTAGCTCCATGCTCAAAATTTGAGATCCTTATGGTTGGTAATATTTGTAAGAGGGGTTTTTTTTTTGTGATAAATGTTAGTTATGCAAGGAAGTAACTGAGAATGTCTTTCATATCTTTTTTGAATGCAAGTATGTGGAGGATGTTTGGGCCCACTTCTTTAATCTCTAGTCCACTTTTAGGGTTTAATCTAACTCATTTTCTAAAAGATCCTATGCAATTATCTCCTCCTACTTTGAATCCTTCTCTTTGTCCTATATCGTCTCTCATTATGCCTCATGTTGCGTAGGGAGATTGGAAGGAAAGAAGTAATATAATTTTGTAGGATGTTTTTTGTCTTGCTAATAAGTTCGTCTTCAAGAACCGTTCATATAGTGAGGAAAATTTATGACATTGGCTATTCCTACGATGCCTTTGAAGGGCCCTAAGGTTGTAGTCCCGCACTATGATCAACATTTTTCTTATAATTGATACCTTCAATGGGATCTTTCAACTCATATGTAGAAGACTAAATAGGCTAGAGATGGAGTTATTTGGGAAGCTCCTCATATATGGTGGATCAAATTTATTATGGATGGGTTCTCCAAGGGTAATGTTGAGCCTACTAATTGTGGGGTAGCAACATGTGGTCAAAAAGGTAAGTTTGTCTCGGTAGTATCTCTCCCTTTGGGAAACTAGACAAACCACTTTGCTAAGGAAAAAGTAGCCTTCATTGGTCTAGATATGACCCTTTCAAAGGGTTTTTGGAAGGTTTGGCTAGAGAGAGACTCCCTCAAAATTGTCAATTTCCTAATAGATAAACAAAATCGTAGCTGGATAATTAATGGTTTAATTCTAGATTGCCTAGATATGATAAAGACCCTTGAAGATTGTGTGATCTCTCATGTCTATAGGGAGGGAAAATAGGTTGCCAACCATTTTACTAACCTTGGGGTCTATCAAAATAACATTTTTTCGTATGGAACTAATGACCAACTCCACATAGAAGTTAAAAACCTCATTTTACATTACATCTAAAGTTGTTGAAGTGGAAATCATATGCTACCGAGTAATGACTTGCTATCTTCAATTCATTGGAAATTGAAGATTGAGCTATCCAAAAAAACATCATGAGGTATTATTAGTTCATATTTTTATCCTTCAAATATCTTTAAATTTGAATCACAGTGAACAAAATGAAAGACAAATGAGAACTAACAGTTGGATAGATCTTCGTTGAACAGGGGACCTTCTTCTGAATTTTGGAGCTACAAATCCCTCTTATGATGTAATTTAAGTTTTCGGGTATGATTTTAACTCAAAAGAAAGAAAGTAAAAACTAACATATGAGAATAGACATACTCCATATGTGAATAACATGATTATATACAAAGAGGAGAATGGAAAATTGACACAAATTTCACCCTACAAACACCCACAAGAAATAATTAGGAAAAGTAACAACAAATCCCTTCATATCATGTGAATAATCAAGACACAAATTTCATTAAATATTCACACTCTTAATCTACTATAACAAATGAAGTTACCCAAGAATAACTGCAATTAACTTAATAAAATAACAGCCATAAAGAAGAACATGTGAACACAAAGTTTACGAACTCCCCTTTATTTCATGAATAAAAACACAAATCATCAAAGTCACTATTTATGTACACTACATCAAGTTTTCCCTCTAGGAAACTACTGAAAGTTTCCCTTACAAAGGTAAAATCACAGTAAGACTCCTTTCCTGGAGCATAAACTGTTGAAAATAAATTGCAGACCCAAAACTAATTAGAGAACTGAAAACAGAATGGAAAGATGAAAGATAAAAATTACACAGACAAGAGACACAAGGTTTATAGTGGTTCATCCAGATATTCTGGATTACATCCACTTTGCAAGCAGGGCCAATATCTCTTATTGAAAATAAGTCTGTTACAATATAGCAGCAACTCTTAGCTCATAGCGTTTTAACATTACATGGTCAAGCATCTATGAAAGTTAGAAAATAAGTGGTTACAATAGCAGGTGAAGATTGGGCTTCACCCACTGCCATAACCATTACAAGGCATAGGTGTTACAATCTCCCACTTGAAGTCCAATCAATGCTACAAGATGAGCTGCTCAGAGATATCCCCCACTTGGTGCTTATGGCTATGTTGTCACGATGCCGAGAGAAGTCCTACAGAATTTGAACTTCTCTCGCGGGACAACCTTGGTGAACGCATCAGCTGGATTGACCTTTGTATCAATCTTCTCTAACTGTAATCTTCCCTTTTCAAGAGCATGACGGATGAAATGAAATCTGGTTTCAATGTACTTTGTGTGACTGTGGAAAGTTGAATTTTTGGCCAATTGAATGGCGTTGTTGCTATCAGAAAATAAGGTAAATGTGGATTGTTTAAATCCCAACTCTCCAAACAATCGCTGTAACCATATCAGCTCTTAAGCTCCCTCAGTGAGAGCAATGTATTCAGCCTCAGTGGAGGAAAGAGAAACCACTTGTTGCTTCTGAGAAGTCCAGCTAATCGTTGCTCCAGCAAAAGTAAACACATTGCCTATTGTAGACCTCCTTGTATCTAAATCTCCAGCCATATCAGAATCAGCATATCCACAAACATAAGGGGTCTTACTGTTAAAACATAAAACATGAGAGGAAGTGCCTCTCAAATACTGAAGAGCCCATTGAACTGCTTGCCAATGAGTTTTACCAGGATTACTCATAAAACCACTCACAACTCCCACTGCTTGGGCAATATCTGGACGTGTGCTAACCATGGCGTACATCAAACTACCAACTGCTGAAGAATAAGGAATACTAGCCATCTCTTGTTTTTTTTCCTGAGTAGAAGGACACATTTTTGAACACAATCATAAATTATTAGCCAATCGAGTGGCAACCGATTTTGAATTTTTCATATTAAATTTCTCTAAAACTTTAAGGATGTATTTTTCTTGAGATAACTTAATTTCTCTCTTAAGTCTATCTCAGATTATATCCATCCCAAGAATCCTCTTCACTGCCCCTAAATATTTCATGGCAAAATGAAGAGACAAATGTGTCTTCAACTCATGAATGACTCTCATACTGCTACCAGCAGCCAACATATAATAGCAAGATCACAAACTCACCAGTCAGAAGTCTTTTTAAGTATACACATGGGTCTGATTTGCAGCAAGTAAAACCTTGCTGAGTCATGAAAATATCAAACTTTAAATACCATTGATGAGAAGCTTGCTTCAGCCCATAGAGACTCCTCTTTAATCTACAAACTAAATGCTCCTGCCCCTATTTTACAAAGCCTTCTGGCTATTCCATATATAGCTCTTCATCAATGTCCCCATGTAAGAACGATGTCTTGACATTGAGTTGCTCAAGCTTGAGGTCCCATGCCAAGTACCAAATGAATGGTCTACATTTTAACCACGGGAGAAAAAATCTCATTGAAATCTACACCTTTTTGTTGAGCGAATCCCTTCACTACCAATCTGGCCCTGTACCTTTTTTGTCCTCCGTCTTCCTCTTTTATGTGAAAGACCCATTTGTTTTTCAAAGCTTTATGGTATGGTGGAAGTGGAACCAAGTCCCAAGTCTGATTCATGTTTAAAGACTCCATTTCATCTCGCATTGCATCCAACCAAAACACCAAATTAACATCAGCACACTCTTGTTTAAATGTTTGTGGCTCTGCCTGATCAGAACACAAAGAAAATAATAATTCATAGTCATCAAATCTTCTTGGATGTTTCCTCTCTCTGGTAGACCTCCTCAACTGGATATTTTGATTTGCATCAATATCAGTAGCCTTTGTGTTTACAACCTCTTTATGAGGTATGACAGGTTTCTCACCAAAATTTTCTCTTGCCTCATGTGGAGGACACTCTTCTTCTCCTATATTTTCTGTCGCATGTGGATTCTACAGAGGTTGGTCTGCACATGAATGAGAAGTAGTCCATGGCAGAGGGTTCGACGCTTGGGAGAACAGGGGAAGCAGTATTGAGGGGGAAGACTCCCACGTAGCAGTGGGGAGTATGATATGAGGTGTGGGTGGAGGAATATGCAGGTACTACTGTGGAGTTAGAGCAGTCTGCTCTTTGGCAGTGCCAAAATTAGGCCCATGTTGCCCTGCCCGCGTGGGAATCAGAGGATTTATTGTAGAATGCAGAGGCTACTACGTAGGAAACAAGGATGTTGCCAGTAGCTCTCCTTCTTGATTTCTTTGGTAAGGGGCAGGCTGCGTAGATGCAGGGGTGTTATAAAATAGTGGTTGTGCGCTAACCACAGGTGGTGTGGGAGACATAAGGGGTTGTTGTGGTATTGGGAAAAGAAAAGAATTTTGTGAAGAAGTGTGTTGATCCATGCTAGAGGGGATGAATGTTGAGGGATGAAATGTAACCTGGGGTACATTCTTCCTCTGAATCCCATTATCAGACAGATCATACTCAATAAAATTATCAGAAGAAGAGTTTGAGATTGCAAACCGAAGAATGATTTTTCATTAAATACAACATCCCAGCTCTGTATCACTTTCTTAGTGATTGAATCCCATAGACGATAACCAAACTCATCCTCAGCATACCCCAAAAAAATGCATCTCTTGGATTTGAAATCCAATTTCGTTCTCTGCTCTTTATTAATGTGAGCATATGCATCACATCCAAAAACATGCAAATGAGAAAAAGAAATTCTCTTACCAGCCCACCTCTCTTCCGAAATGTCAAAATAAAGACGTGACGAAAGAGCTCAGTTTATTAAATAAACTGTTGTATTACATGCCTCGGCCCAAAGTTCCTTCCCCAAATCGGCATTAGACAACATACACCGAGCTCTTTCCATAATAGTTCTATTCAACCTCTCTATTGCACCATTTTCTTGAGGTGTATATGTGACTGTTTTAATCCTCTGAATACCATGATCTGCACAAAATTGATCAAACTCCGAAGAGGAAAACTCACCACCATTGTCTGTTAGTAGACATTTAATCCTTCTTCCAATCTGATTTTCCACCTTAGCCTTAAAGATTTTAAATTTTGAAAAAACTTCTGATTTCTTATTCAGCATGTAAATCCAAACTTTGCGAGTGCAATCATCAAGAAATGTGACAAAATAATTAGCACCACCAACAGAAGTTACCTCCGTAGGACCGAAAACATCAGAATGAATGAGCTCTAATGGAGATGATGTCTTCTCATGACCCATCCTTATGAAGCTGGTGCGATTTTGTTTGCCATAAAGGCAATGCTCACACAATGTCAAATCAACCAATTTTAGACCCGAAAATTGGTCTCTTCGAAGCATAACTTCAAGACCTATTTTTCTCATATGACCGAGCCTCTTATGCCAAAGTTTGGCATTGCTATCCGCAACTGCCATGGCTTCTCCCACTTCACCATTACACTCTAGTGTGTATAAACTTCCACTTTTCTGCCCTTTTGCTAAAATCAATTGACCTTTGGACACTTTCCAAGAAGCTAAATCAAAACTAACATTGCAGCCTTGTGTATATAATTGACTAACAGAAATCAGATTACGCTTGAGTGTAGGAACATGCCTAACATCTTTTAAAATTAATTTGCTTCCATTTTTCAGCGACAATAAGATATCCTCTTTTCCCATTATATCACATTCTTTATTATCCCCAAGAAAAACTTTACCAAACATTCCTTCATGGTAATTTGTGAAGGCACTCCGACATGGAGTTGCATGAAAGGAGGCACTGGAATTGAGAACCCACGAACTTGAATCTGTGTCACCGGCTGCAAGTACCAAGGCTCCATTAGTTGCAGCATTAACACTAGAATTAATAACATTATTTTGAGCCCTTTTATAGTTCCAGCATTACTTCTTTGTGTGCCCAGATTTTCCACAAAATAAACATGTGCCATTTCTTCCTCTCGATTTTGAGTGATGACTCGATCTGCCTCTTCCGTTGTTATTATTATTATTATTTCTTTTCCTCTCACGACTTCTCCCTCTATTGCTTGTGCTCACAGCTATTAGAGCATCTTCGGAAGAGGGTTCTTGTTGCTTCCTTTGCATGTCTTCACTGAGTAATGTGGCTGCGACTTCATCAAATTTCAGCTTGCTCTTGGCTGGAACTGAAGTGCTCACAGCCATTACAACTCCTTCCAAGCTGTTCGGAAGTGAGCATAATAATAATATTGCCTTTATTTCATCATCTAATGTGATTCCAACCGAAATCAGCTGAGTGACAAGAGTATTGAACTTGTTGAGATGATTCGATATCAGTCCTCCTTCTTTCATTTTCAGATTATATAATTTCTTGATGATGAATACTTTGTTCGATGCTGAAGCTATCTCATATAGTGAAGATAACTTATCCCACAGTTCTTTTGTGGTCTTCTCAGTCGAAACATTGAAGAGCATGTTACTGGATAAAGATAAGAAAATTGTTGCCTTTGCTTTCTGATTGATCTTCTCCCAATCTTCATCCGACATCGAACCCTTTCCTTTTGTTTTTCCAAGTAATGCTAGTTGCAAATCCTACTTAATAAGCAGAGATTCAATCTGAACTTTCCATAATCCAAAGTTCTGCCCTGAATACTTCTCAATCTTCCATTTATCTGCTTCATCCATGCCGCCTACAAAACCTCACTGATTTCTAGAAAAATCGAACGAGCTTAACCAGCTCTGATACCAATTGTTCAAAATAAATTGTAGACCCAAAACTAATTAGAGAACTGAAAATAGAATGGAAAGATAAAAGATAAAAAATACACAGACAAGAGACACAATGTTTATAGTGGTTCATCCAACTATTCTAGATTACATCCACTTTGCAAGCAGGGCAAATATCTCTTATTGAAAATAAGTCTGTTACAATACAACAGCAACTCTTAGCTCATAGCATTTTAACATTACATGGTCAAGCATCTGCAGAAGTCAGAGAATAAGCGGTTACAATAACAGATGAAGATTGGGCTTCACCCACTGTCGTAGCCATTACAAGACATAGGCGTTACATAAACTTCAAATAAAAAGAAATTCCCTCCTAGAAATCCCTTCTATCCTAAAAGAAATTTAGGATAAATAAATGAGTGAGATGAAAATCCAGTTCCATAACTGAATCTCTTAAGAACCCTTATTTTTAGTTTTCACTCCTGTAACAAATTCTTGGAAGATTATATCATTAAAATAAAAGGTTCTCTAATTTCCAATGCCCACAAGTCTTGCTATGTGTTTTTATTTTCACATAATGTCATTTTAAACACTTCCTTCTCTCTTAGCAAATCTTGATGCCATGTTGGGGAGTTTAGGAATTTAGTGGATTATAACCCTCTTGTCGGAAGTGTTTGATAAAACTGCCTACTTCATTGTTATGTCGGAAGATAATTTGTTTCCAGGTATTCAAATGCCCTCATACCCAAGAGAACTGGAATAGTTCATAAACTATTATTTTGACCGACACTGAATACTTCCAATAATCTTCCTTCATCATATTCGTCGAGTGTTTTGGGGATTTTTTGAACTCAGTTGGGGAGTCGACAAGAAATTATAGCTTTTGAACCATTTCTCCAGACGTTCTTTAATAATACCCATCGGGTCCATCATCTGTTCGCAACAACATTTATTTATAAACGTTTTCTTTCTTTTGATGAGCCCGATGATAATCTTTATATTGAGTTCAGCTAGATCGTGTGCCATCAAAAAAGCTGACTCCAAGCATGTCGAGCTCCTGAGTTGATTTGGGAGCCAAACACGCATGGCATCGGGGAGTCGGGTGTACATAGAAACTTTCATACTTGTATTTACCTTGGTTCAAGAGTTTGGGTAAGACCCTGACTTACCAACCACATGGTGTATTTCTAGTTTTCAACTACTTTTTAATCAGTGATCAAGTCCAAGGATCACATCGGGTATCTTGGAGATTCCTGAACTGTATTTTTTATGATTTACCCAACTGTGAAAAGATGCTAAAATATTTTCACAAAATGTTTTCTATTCTATAAATTCAATAACTCTCGTGGCTATGTTAACCTTGTAATCGTGGCTCCAACAAATTTTATAATATTTTTGTAATTGCATTTGGAAAAAATTCAAAAGTGGGCCAATTATAAATAGGGGATAACAATTGGCTCTTATTGGGGACATGGACTACGAAGGACACAGAGAACCCAAAATCTAAAAAATATACTAGTGCCTTGTTCATTGGGTTATAGGGTCAGGGAAAGACAAAAAGATGGGGCACTTCTTGTAGATGGGGGGAGGGGAACAGACCACACTAAGAACACTCCAAAATTTGACAAAAACCTATAGAACATCAAAATTTTGTTTACAAATTTGTACAAGGGTGTGAGCCCCTTACCTAAGAAAATGTACCAAGAAGGTCATGCAAAAGCATTAACAGGTTGGGAGAAATATGTGTCAGTATGGAAAAGTGGTTGGTGCACAAAAAGTATTGATCTTGTGAGGCCTCACCCCGAGCCTGTCATAGATTTTCACTTTTTCTTATGATAGAACTAGTGTTTCATACTTCAGTTTGATGCACAATGGATTTATACACCTTATGACATGGATTTGATCACATTAGATTTTAGATGCACATCATCTTATGATTCTCATGATGATTATTTTATGATACAATTATGAATTGCACTAATGGTTATTTGATTTAATGAATGAAAGGATGATGCAATGGATTATATGTGCTTATGGGATTAATTAGGAAATGGTGATTTGGATTTAATTATGATGAAATGTGATTTCCACTTTGAATTGAAAGTTAGATGCATAAATGTTGTTTATGTGTGCATATGATTTCATGTGGGAAGTAGCTAAATTGATCATTTTATGTGAATTCCAAATTTGTTACATAATGATGTAGATGTTTTGAAAATGTTTGAATGATGGTTATTTCATATATGTTATATATATTTATGATTTCTTGGACTACTCATATTTGAATCCAGTGTGCGGGGAATTTGACCATGGTAAAAAATTGGGGAACCAAGGTTAGAACAATGTGAATTCAGTGCAAGCCCAGGTGGTGTCTAATGAGAGAGAAAAATTCATTGTAATGTGCTTATCTCGTAATTCTATGTTCTTAAATGTATTTTCATTGTAAATTGCTATTGTAATTTTAAACTGCGTAGATGCTCAAGTGGAAATACCATGTATTTTGTAATGTGTAATTATGTGTGGTGTCACTTGACACTTGTATTGTGTACATGTGGAAATGACATGTCCGCTTGAGGATTGGATGGAAACCAACCTAGGAAAGTACCATGGTGGAATCCCCATGTGAACCCCTTGATTAGGGAGCTTAAGGTATGGTCAAATCACTTGACTTTCGTAGGTGAGTTTAGGGTGGGATTTTGGGGGGTTAGAAGGACACCTAAGGTTGAGTTTGGGTTATCTTTAGGAAGCCCACTTGGTATAACTATGGGTAAGGGTCATTTTTAACCCTAGAAAAACTCATAGTTGACTTGTAGACCCTTCCAAAAGTTGAATTTTCAAGATGGAAGAAAATCAACTTTTGGAACCATGGTCTTGGTTAGACAACCCTCCATTAGGATGAAAATAATTTTTCCACTTTTTTAGTAATCTTGTAAGGGCGGTTTGGGAAGACCAAGCTAATAGGAATACTTACCTTATTCCAATAGAATGGTGGGGAATGTGTAGAGCCTGTTTTAGTGGAGACCCTCTAATGTGGGAGTTTGAACACCCACTCTCTATTTTAGAGACTTCCTAGAATTAGTGGAGATTTGGGAAAGGATGTGCTTGGTCAAAAGGATATTTTCTTCAAACTCTCACCTTAAGATTGGATCTAGGTTGGTGGCTCTCTACTCTTGTTTCTCATATTGGTAATATGCAAAATTATTCAAGTAGGATTGTGTAAAATTGTTTGTGTTGTAATGGAAGTCATGTTTGTATCTCTTGTTGTATTGTATTTTCTTTTATTATTATTTTTTGTTGTTGTTGTTCATGGGAGTCTCAAGGAACACTCACCCTTGGGATAAAAGAGTAACCTTGGGGGTGAAGAGATTTTGGATAGCCCTTGGGTGAAGAGATTTTGGATAGCCCTTGGGTGTAGAGTCTCTCCTCATGGAGGAGAGGGATAAATATGGAGTATGGGCTCCATGATGCCTTATTTTTTTTATGAATTTGGGGGACATAAGGGTGGTAGCTATGGCTTGTTTCCTTGGGTGTCGTAAGGATTGTTAATGTGTAAATGGAGAGTTTTGGTATTTAATTGAAGCCTTGAGAAGGCATTGAAATTCTTGGTTGTTTTGGCCTTCTCCCCATAGGGTATTTGGTCCACCTTCACCCCATTTTTAGGGTCATTGTGAGACCCATTATGAGGCCTTGGTTGGGAGTATTTGTAAGTTATTGTTGTAATGTGAATATTTTCTTCATGATTGCATCTCATCTATACTTCATTTCCCAAGCTCGGGGGTGGCGTCTTTGAGGCCTAGGCTAGGAAGTGAGAGTCTCATGTTCAAGCTCGGAAATTATTTGCAAGTCCTCATGTTCCTTGGAGTCTTGGTGAAAAGAAGGGAAAAAGCTTAGAAATGGAAGATTTTGTTTAAATGCACCTTATGTGTTTGTAATAGCCTATGTGGCAAGGTCTAGAAGTAGTATCAATCCATTGTCACTGGAAATTTCTGCGTAACTATTATTTGAACTTGCAATGTACATGTAGTGATTTTGTAGAGGAAAAGTTTAAGAGAAAGTATATTATTCCATATTTTTTTTAGGAGTTAATAAAATTTGATCTTTTTCATTCTTTTACATGCCTTTGTAAATCTAAAGATAGAATTTTGTTGTTAGAAGTTATTTGAAGAACTATGCTTTCAAAAGGAAACATCGAAAAGAAAACAATCTACGTAAGATGTTGATTTTAAATAGTTTAGTTCCTTCCAATAAATAAAGAATAAAGAATAAAAAAAAACTATGAAACTTCTTATTATTTTTATAATAGCACATCTAAAAGTTTATCTTTATATCTCTAGTCTTTAAATTGAAATGAAAGTTTTAGAGAATATGGAAATCCAGTTGTTGAATATATTTCCTTCATAGTTGTATTTTCAAAAAGAGTAATGTATTTTAAATTCTGAGTTTAAGAACAACAAGTATATATAAATCTAGTTACGCTATTTGTAAATAAACACATTTAGGTACAAGTACACATTTAGATTTTCTTAAATTTGATATGAGCATATATGATGGTATTGAAATAAAATATGGAAATTTATGCATACATTTATATACCTAAATGCATACATATGTATGTATCTATAACTGTTTATATAAAAATAAGTATATATCTATGTTTTTAAACCAACAAAAAAAAAAGTTGATATAACAATATTAAAATAGAGTTGTATATGTGTGTGTGTGTGTGTGTGTGTGTGCACCAAGTTGTGGACCAAAAATGGGGGTATAAGTGGACACATTTTTTCTAAAATCGGGTAAACCTGAACTTGGAACAGGAGTTTGAGGGTCATGCACTCAAAATAAGAAGATGTGTAAAAAATAAAAATTGTAGTACTCTGAATCTACTTTCTAGAACATGAATTGTTTTTAAAACCTGATAAGACTAAGAGGGTCAAACCTCACACACACAAAAACATGTTCCTAATTTATTTGGAAAAACAAAACATACCTGTTTCCGTGCGCGGTACAAAAGGTATAGTTATATTTAGTATTTTTTAAAACCCTTTGATAGGATGATAGGTAAGAGTGAGATCTAGAAGTGTATTTTTTTTTAATTTTCTGATGAGTATTTTTTTCTGTGATTTTTTGAAGTGGTTGCATCCTGAAAATTTGGTACTTGTTCGTGCGCTGGGCATAACTTGCATCGAAATAATCAAAAATGAAATTTTTTTTTAAAAGTGTATAGAATCAAGTGTAGAACAATAATATGTAATTTATTTGTAATTTTATTAATTATTTCAAAAGTTATTAAAAAAATGGTAGACATATGTCTGTGAGTACAATCAAGACACTGGCAAAGAAAATTAAAGTTTACTATGCTAATGTTGTCAAAAAATAGAAAAAATTATATAGTTAGAAAGATAAGAAGACGTATGAGATTATGGTGAAAATTATAAAGCTACCCAATTGACAAATTGTAAACCTGATGAAGATAAAGTCAAGAAATCATCTTACAAGATTAAAAAAAATGTCTAAAAGAACAAAAATGGAGGGAAAATGAGCCTTTGGGTCATTTTTCAAGCCTCTTCTCGAGCCATAACCCAATCAGGTTTCTTAATTTAAAATAACCTAATCGGGTTCTAAAAAGACAAAAGTACTTCAAAACCCGATCGAGTTCTGTAAAGAAAAAACTACTTCAAAACCTGACCAGGTTTTGAAAAGAAAAAAGTACTTCAAAACTCGATCGGGTTTTGAAGAGGTAAAAACTATTCATTTTATTCTCCATAACCAGAGAGAGAGAGAGAGAGAGAGAGAGAGAGAGAGAGAGAGAGAGAGAGAGAGAGAGCTTGAAATATTGAACCATCAAAAGCATAGAGCATGACATCTGGATTAGCCAATGCTTCGCCTGAGATTTTCCAAAGTAACCCAATCTCCTCTTCTGCACTCTCACTTTGTTTTGCTTCCTCTGCACGCAAGATTTCAATCTCTTTTTGCATTCTTTGAATTGTTCCCAATTGGTTCTCGCTCTCTATATGCAATGATGAAATTTTCTATCTTAAGGCTTGGATAATATGACCAAGTTGATTTTCCCCATCTTCTCACAATAATCTCATCTCTTCTTATAGATTTTCAGTAATTCCAAATTATTTCTCACCCTCTACCATAAGTATTTTATTTTCTTCCTTCACCTTGCGAAGTTCGTATAAAATACATGTATGGTAATATTCACAGTATTTAGGAGGCACAAACTGGTAACAATTCAAGCAGTAGGAATCAGAAAATGCACACCCTTCACCAAATTGTATAGATGGGCAACCTGAAATACATCTGGAAGTAGAGTTGCTCCCTTCACTTTAGGCCATTGCAAATTAGCGAAAGTTTTCTACTCTTCCCTCCAGCAAAATAGCTTATTTCAATGGTCACTCATGAATTTTTTTAAATGGCCGATTGGTTGAATTTTCTTCTTTCAATGGCCATCCATGATTTTTCTGCAATCTTCCAACCTTTCGTACATAGTTATTACAATTTAATACCCTCATAGTACATAGGTATTTCAAGTGAGTGAAATTGTACTCTCTCTCTCTCTCTCTCTCTCTCTCTCTCTCTCTCTCTCTCTCTCTCTCTCTCTCTC
>MU226109.1:227077-237578 GCA_018584345.1 Thuja plicata
GCTCTCTCTCTCTCTCTCTCTCTCTCTCTCTCTCTCTCTCTCTCTCTCTCTCTCTCTCTCTCTCTCTCTCTCTCCGAAGTAACCCAATCTCCTCTTCTGCACTCTCACTTTGTTTCACTTCCTCTACACGCAAGTTTTCAATCTCTTTTTGCATTCTTTGAATTGTTCCCTATTGGTTCTCACTCTCTACACACAATGATGAAATTTGTTGTCTCAGGGCTTGGATAATTTGACCAAGTTGATTTTCCCCATCTTCTCGCAATAATATCATCTCTTCTTGTAGATTTTCAGTAATTCCAAATTGTTTCTCACCCTCTGTCGTAAGTATTTTTTTTTCTTCCTTCACCCTGTGAAGTTTGTATAAAAGACATGTATGGTAATCTTCACAGTATTTAGGAGGCACAAATTGGTAACAATTCGAGTAGTAGGAATCAGAAAATGCACACCCTTCTTCACCAAACTCTATAGATGGGCAACCTAAAATACATCTGGAAGTAGAGTTGCTCCCTTCGCTTCGGGCCATTGCAAATTAGCAAAATTTTTATGCTCTTCCCTCCAGCGAAATAGCTTATTTCAATGGTCGCCCATGAATTTTTTAAAATGGTCGATTGGTTTCCTTTCTTTGTTTCAATATTCATCCATGATTTTTTCTGCAATCTTCCAACCTTTCGTACATAGTTATTACAATTTAATACCCTCCTAGTACATAGGTGTTTCAAGTGAGTGAAATTGTACTCTCTCTCTCTCTCTCTGAAGTAACCCAATCTCCTCTTCTGCACTCTCACTTTGTTTCACTTCCTCTACACGCAAGATTTCAATCTCTTTTTGCATTCTTTGATTGTTCCCAATTGGTTCTCACTCTCTACATGCAATGATGAAATTTGTTGTCTCAGGGATTGGATAATTTGACCAAGTTGATTTTCCCCATCTTCTCACAATAATCTCATCTTTTCTTGCAGATTTTCAGTAATTCCAAATTTTTCTCACCCTCTGTCGTAAGTATTTTTTTTTATTCCTTCACCCTGCGAAGTTTGTATAAAAGACATGTATTGTAATCTTCACAATATTTAGGAGGCACAAATTGGTAACAATTCAAGCAGTAGGAATCAGAAAATTCACACAGACCTTCCAATGTGTTGAAAGGGGTCATAGGAAGTTGCATGACAGACCTTTCTGATGACATGTCCATAAAGCTCAAACTTCTTCATATACATTGGGCCTTGCAAATCCAATTCTCACATGTCCTCCATGATGACATTTCCTGGGACAATGATGACCACAAATTAATTTTTCTTTGCAGTTCCTGGTACAAAAGCTCATAGTTCCATCACCATACCTCCTTAAATCATGACATTTGGTAACAACATGTCCAGCATCATCTGCATGTTTAGGACAGTATAGTGGTATTCCATTACCAAAATACCCATTATCTGTAAAATGTTTTATGATATCATTCCACACTGGAGAATTCTCTAAGACTAGCTTGGCATTTCAAAAGATATACAGACCAATTCTAGCCCTAGAAAGGGAAACACAATTTTTGTTTGGAATGTTAAGAAATCCTATAGTTTTTGATGTTTTTACATTCAAATTAGGAATTCAATGTTTCTTACCAAAGAAAACAATATGATATTGCTCTCTTGTCCCTGGTCAAGAGTACATTTGCTAAGAATTGAGCTATGAGTTCTAGATCCTAACCTTGCTAGACTTTTCTCGTATTCATATATTCCCTCCAAAAATTGATCTAGAGCTCTGTTAGTAAAGCACACTATGAAAATGGGACTAGGGGAATTTGAAATCTTATGAAACAAATTCTTTATAATTTACAACTCGGTAAATGTTTTTCCAGTACCAGGAGGGCACCAAATAATGGCCAATTTTTCGATGAGCCCATGATTAATGGCCACCTCCTGACTATCATCAATAGAGTCACATTTGCAGACTTATTTCCAATCAAAATTACATTCAAGTTGAGTTGTTTTGTCTTCCAGATAAACTAACTGCTCTATAGATAGAATATTTCAAATGAAAGACCAAATTCTACACCATCTCTCTCTCTCTCTCTCTCTAATACAAAATACATTTTATAAATTATAAATACAAAAAAATATAAAGTTAAAGGACTAAAAAGAAAATACATACCACAACTGGATCTCCTATGCTAGGAAAGGGATCCCTAGGAAGTGGAGAAGGGTTCACCTCATCTGAGGCATCTATGACCAATTCTTGTATGAGAATTTGTATAAAATTACATACTAATAGAGGAACATGATTTCTAAAATATTTTGCACAAACAAGAATGCAATTGAAATTAAATATGAAAACTTGTTACCTCCTCCCTCTCCTGAACATCAGCAATGTCTGGGGCATTCATTAGTTCAGTGAAACCCAATTGATTCTACATGTATACAATAAACAAGTCAAGTGCATTAATCAATATAGACTACATTGAAATGTTCATAATACATTTCAACAAATATACTTAAATTGGACTTAATTACCTTTTTTGTTTCAATGTCCCCGATGATTTCGTCCTCCTTCCTAATGACCTCGAGCTTGGTGGGGTAGGCTAACAAAAACAAAATTAATGTAAGAGAAATAATATGATACCACATGCGTTAAATTAAAACTATAAACAAGAGGTGTGCAAAAAAAGATACCACATAGCTCTCTAAGCCAAAGTCAATGGCAGAAAGGGTGACATCCTCAATCTTATAAATCTGAGCCCCTGACAAGCCCTATAAAATAGCAAATAAATATATAAGCAATATTTTACAATGAAGATTATGATTCACTTGAATTCCACAAATGATCTATTATCACAAGTTTATAATCAAATTTTATAAACCATTATTATAATATAAAATTTTGAACTCTTCTTTCACATACAAGACTATTCTTTAACAAATTTGTAGGCACGGTTAGAGAAGGATGGTGTATTTCTTCAAGGATTAATGGGTTTTGTGATGGATTCTACATGTGGGGTTCTATAGTAAAGTGTGTATGCAATTGGTTTGGCCTATAGTGGATTGGAGAGGTCCTTTTGATCAAACCCTAGGTGTGTGATCCTAGAAGTGAGGGTTTAGTGGCTAAGGCCATAAATAAAGGATAGAGCCTTGGAGAGTTGAAAATATGTTGTTTCCTAACCCCTATAAGGATTTTTTCAGCCTTTGGAGTCATGAGAGAAAGTGGAGTTAGAGGTTTCTTTGTAAATGAGGATAATTAGGCTTAGTTTGGAGGTTACATGAGTATTGGATCTTGGGTATGGTCCAAAGGAGTATATATTAAATCTTGGGGAGGATTTAAAGATCCCAAAAGGGTATTTGAATCATGTTTGATTTTACTTATTTATTTGGGGAATGTTGGAGAAAAGGAAAAAATAGTGACTGGTGTGGGCTACTAGCTTTAAGGACTGAATGTGAGATTTCGGTAAGGGATTGGTTATCCAGACTTAATAGGTTTATGGAACATCGTAGATAGGCCATAAGGAGATTATTTATGGATTTGAAATGAAGGTTGAAATCATGAGTGAAGATATGGTGTTTGAGAAGCACTAGGAGCACATGGGGTAGCCTAGAAGGTGATTCCTTGAGGAGGCTTTGGAAGTGAGAATTTGTTACAAATAGGAGATGGATTGTTGTCAAATATGATCAATGAGGTAAAAAACCACCACCTCTGCATCATATATGTTGGGAGTTTTTAGAAGGCCATGGAGGTGTATTGAAGGATTAAGGATAATCAAAATCAATGAACAATGAAAGATTGCATTCATGATTTTGAACAAGAAATAAGAGTAAAAGAATGATGGTTTGGATGTTCCGAATGATGTTCAAGGTTGATTCAAAATCCAATAAGTGATTGGTTGGGGTATGAGTCTATGTATGAGTTCAACATTGGTTGAATTGAGTCCAAGGATGGAAGGGCGGGAGTTCAAATCAATTTGAGTCATGATGGCTAGACAAGGAAGTGAATTCCTTGAGTCGAATTACACTAGAAAAATTCTTTGACCATAAAGAAATAGAAAACAAACATACAGTAAGTTACCACCATACAAATTATTAAGATATGATATTTTCAAAATAACGTAGTATTCTATTTTAGGAATATTTATAAAACATTACCTCAGGTGTTTGAGCTACCTGTGTACGTGTACTATAATGAGCACTCCTTGGTGTGCTTGTACCACCATATACACCCTGCAATGCATATTATTCATGTATCAATTTATATTCTTCTATACATAAAATTTTATTTACTTTTAACAGATTTAGGTAATTAATTAAAATAACATGTCAAAACACAAATTTAAACAAACTTGTGTCAGCTCTGAACAATACACCATCGAAAATAGATCATTTGTGAGGGCCACATCCTCAGTAGTGGATGTCTGACATCATTTTCCGTAATGTACACATGAATGGGATGTTGAACCATCTACACTCGCCTGGCTATCACTAGAAGAATTGGCCCCTATTTTTGACAAAACTTGGTCGAACTATCTACCCAGATTGGTCGAAAGACCCACAAATCACTTTGTCGGTATTTTTCTAGTCAAAATATCAACACATCCTTGTTAACGTCAACATGTCTATGCAAACTTGGTCGAAATTGGCAACTTAAAATGTCCATATTATTTGTCAAAACCTCGACCAATGTTCGTCAGAATGTTTGACCGATCTGACTAGGATGTCAAACCCACGACACATATGTTCGACACATAATGGTCAAAACATTAAACCGGCCTAAGTTAATGTTTTGACCAAGTTTGGTCAAAATGTTTGACCCATCTGACCAGGATGTCAAACCCACGACGCATATTTTTGACACATAATGGTCGAAACATTAAACTGGCCTAAGTTAATGTTTTGACCAAGTTTGGTCAAAATGTTTGACCCATCCAACCAGGATGTCAAACCCATGACACATATTTTTGACACATAATGGTCAAAATATTAAACCGGCCTAAGTTAATGTTTCGACGAAGTTTGGTCAAAATATTTGACCCATCCGACCATGATGCCAAACCACGACATAAGCTTTCAACACAAAATGGTCAAAACATAAATTGACATAAGTTTATGTTTCAGCCAAGGGATGTCAAAATTTTGACCAATACTAAATTTTAAAAAAAAAAATTAAAACCAAGTAGCCTCAGTTTTTGTACTCGGCTTCAATAGAAGATGGACCAATAACAAATTGCTTCTTGCTCTCTAACAAACTAGCACTTGCACCTTCCAGGTGCAAGGGTTTAGCTAATTTTGTGTGAAGCACTATTATTGGATAACATATCTAAACTCTAGTCTAAACAGTAAAGATTCTACATGATTCACAAAACACTGTATCTATAAGAAAGATTTCCAAAAAAGAAATAGAGTACAGACCTTAATCCATGAACTCAAAAACATCTAATTTTGATTTTATTTTCATAAATGATATTCAATACAGTAAAATTGACTTGTTATCAAATATTAGCAACTTCAAATATTCACAAACTTGACAAACTGAAGATTTTGAAAAGATAACAATTCCGCTCATCAAGATATCCATTTGGGTGAAGGGAAACTTCAAATATTCACAACTTGACAAACTGAAGATTTTGAAAAGATAACAATTCTGCTCATCAAGATATCCATTTGGGTGAAGGGCAACTTCAAATATTCACAACTTGACAAACTAAAGATTTTGGAAAGATAACAATTCCGCTCATCAAGATATCCATTTGGGTGCTCTGGCCCTTCACCCATATTTACATGATAAATATGATGGTTTTCATCTCTCCTCTTCACATTAGAACTATCCAACGTGAAGTTGTTTTCTCATGACATTAGGAGACTTTCATACAACTTGAATGAATTTTTATTTTAAGCAACATTAAATTACTTCAATTGGTATGAACACCAGATTGATGTACATTTATTATTTTCATTCTAATATGGTTCATTTTACTGATACATTTTGTCAAATAGTTCACAGGCCATGTCTGTGCATGTTTCATAGCTGCAATTTGGAAGTAGTACCATATACAAAGCTCATTTATTTTAGGAAATCTGGAGAAGGTGTGACTTTTCTTAGTAGAGATTTTATGGTATGTAGTGTTACTAAATCCCAATCTGCAATCTGATGTTTCTTATTTTCTCTGGAATGTCCTGCAAAGGCAACATTTCTATAAGAAAATTCCACTTCGGTAATGTTGAGGCATACCTTAGCAAATGATTAAAACTAACTATTTGAACCAATTGCTCAAATATAGGTAGGGCTCTTGATAAACCAGCCTAATATATGGCAGAAAAAGCTAGCTAAGGGACATGACTACTACCACCATCAACAATCCTATTCCTATGCATTTGCCCACGATTATTGAATTTTTTCCTTTATCAAGATCACAGTTTTATATGATTCAATAAAATTTTATTCAAGAACAAAGGATGATCAATGATCAATGATCAATCCAGACAAACAAAAAAAACCCAAGAATGAAAAATAGAGCTTGAGGATTATACGATTCAGGGCACTTTCACCTTCCAAGGATGCATTTTTTCATCATATCTTAATGTTGTGATCCCCAAGAAAATAAAGCCAACAACTAAGTTGTCATCAATCTAATGTTCATGTGTCCTATAAGTAAGAAAAATTTTAATTCTAACATTAACATTTGTCAATGTTACACTTAATTTGATTCAGATTGTCAATGTTATATACTTTCTGTCATATATTTGTGTATCTTTTTCCATTCATTTGTAGAGAAGATTACCCAAAATCATTTCCAAATATGTTTCCCTATATACAAACGAGTGATTTAGCTATTGCCTTGATATGAATAATAAATAAAGAGATTAAGCACTCATACATGTTTAATCTTGAGTAGCCAGACAGAGGGCTTACTGATCACTATGCAACTAATCATTTAAAACAAAAACATAAATTTATAAAGTTCTTAGTGATGTTGGTAAATAGATTTGTTCTTTGAATAAACTCCCAAAAATGCACAAATCTGAAAGAACAATTAGATGCCAACAGTTGGATAATCTATCACGGGGTTGATATATTTCCTCTGAATTGAAAGGTACAACTCCCTTATAGAATGATATGCAATGAATTTGTTTATTTCCTAAACTAACTGGGTGCGTTCTTAACCTGAGAACGGAAGAGGAAAAACCAAGTTAATCCTAGGAAGGACTAACTCAGGCAGATTATAGATGTTAAGCCTAGCCAACTTCGAGAACTCACACATCCTATGACTCCCCGAGATTGGTAATGCAAGAATGCTGTTAGTTACGCAAATGCAATGACATGAAATTAAAATGAAGATTAAACATCTGAATCTCTGCAACATGAATAGATGAAAGTACTCCGATCTATCACCCATTCACCATTTGACTAAGAACGCAAGAAAGTGCTTAAAACTAACCATAACAATACTCTGATTGAAAGTAATCAGAAAAGTAATGCCCAAATGCTCCGATTCATAACAAAACCTTTCTTGTTTTAAACACAAMAAACATAATACTCTGATTACATTTGCTTACAATCTACAGCCAAATCTATTACAAAGAACAAAATATCAATCTCTAATGCATGAATGAAAATGCAGAAAATAAATGTGCTCCCCTCTCTACTCCAGCTCTCCAACTGTATGTAGAAAAAGCAGAACCCTTTACCCAGAAAAAGATCTGCAATAAATACTCTCTCAAGTGACCGGTTAATTCTTCCACGACCATTCGGTTCCTCTGCCTTTTCGGTTCCGTAACCTTTTAGTTTGTAACTGATTCTTTTCTATCCACATAAAGTGGCTTTTGGCTCTTCAAATTCTACTTTTAAATTTTTGATTTATTTCCCTTTTTAACCAATTTCCATCTTTCACAATATTTCGTAGTGCCTTTCCATATAATGTTTGATTTTACAAATATTCTCATATCTTCGATGGGATGAGCTCTGTCTCTAACCGCAAATGCTTTATATTCAAATAATTGACATTTTCACATCTGTCCGATTCTTGTTCAATTCTGTGACAATTGTTCATGATGTATCCGCATGACTTTAATGTTTTAACCAACGCTGTCAATAGATGCTCTGGTATCATTTTACATTCTACATGTATTACAAATGTGCAATTCAACTAATGATGTCTCGGCAGAGACCATTGCCGATGCTTTATCATGATGTCCCTTCTCCATATTCAACATTTCACTATAAATTTAGCATCGAGTGGCAATGTATTGATTGCAGAGGACATATTGTGCCACTGGCATCTCCATGAATGGCTGAAAGAAGCTCAAAATTTTTGAATTCTATTTTATACTCACAAATTCGATCTTCCTATTTTTGAGACTTGGATGTACCTTCAGTTTGAAAACATCAGGAACCTATGCTTCGACTATGGGAAGGATTTAGAGTGTAAATCCTTATCAACACCTCTTCGTGTATTGATCTCAAGCCATCGAAGTGTCGGCAGGTGGAGTAGATCATCTATGTTGAAGCATGATTGCTTGTCTTCGATTTGGCCGATCCTTTCAATTAGACCCGATCTTCATTTGGAATGATCAAATGAGTGCTCTGCTTAATAGTTTGTACTATTGTTGATATTCATTAAAAAAAAGCATGAAATTTGGCATGTAACCCGCGGCGAAGGTTATTTGGAAGATTCAAAATGTTCTCCCACATGTCATTATTCTAATTTGACCATCATGAGTCAAGCGGGTCTGTTGCTCTTGGTCTTGAATTCATCAGGGATATAGGTATTTGTTTCATCAGTCCCCTGAAGCAGACATGAAGCAGACATATTGCCATCCTCTATCGCGGCTTTATGCAGACCCAATTCATCTCAGGTGCTTTGAAATGTGCAATCTCCGCTGTTTCCATATGGGCACATACATGGATCTATTATAGACTTGATTCTCTATCTCCATCAGAGGCTTCATATGCATGATCCACCACCGCAGCTCAAATATCATGGTATGATCATTACTGTTGTCGGCACCCCTGTATCGATGCCATACATCTCTTTTATGTTTTCACAACCGGATGCCTCTAAATACATCGAGCCAGGCTTCTCTCTTCACTTATCAAGCGTGGCTTTGATGTATGATCGGTGCCTGTGCGAATCCCCTATTTTCCCAGTACAAAATGGACTTCTTCGGAGTCAACAGTATTAAAGATTTCGTTACAATAGCACACTTCTATGTTGTCTTCACATTCTCAAAGAATCTCTTTGAACCATGTTTGTGTATCAAGTTCCCGTGACCTATGGCTTTGTCTTTAAATTAAGCATTTGCAAGTCTATTATCACTTCTCTGTATGAGTGAGCAGATCCTCAGTTCAATTCATTGCCTTGAGACTTACGAAAGAAGAATCATTTTATACAAATATCTCCAAGTTCAGTTTGAACTAGATAGGTTTTGAATGCTTTGAAAGCCGCCCGACTTGTAATCTCCTTCTTTAGCTTCGACAACTTTCCTTTTAGATTTTGGTTCATTCATGATAGATCAATGATTTCAGTCTTTCTAGAATTCAGAATGCCTCTTTCATTACTGCTTCATTCCATCCATGGTGGCATCGGTCTTCTCCAATTCTGTGTCTTCATTCCTGAGCTAATGGTGGAAAATGACTATTTCACTTCTCCGCTGTGGAAAACTGATAATCTGCTTCTCCAATACGGAATTTTACCTTCGGAGTTCACTTTCCACTTCCCTGTTGGCGGAAAATGACCCTTGAAGGACAAAATCCGCCAAAGGAATTCCTTCAAGCTGGGCATTTCTCTTTTCAGCTAAGATCTTCCTTATGATCAACTTTTCTTCCCTTGTTAAGATTTCCTCATTTTTCTTTGCCATAACTTTTGGCGGAAAATTCAATATGGAGTACAAAAGGCGTAGCCGAAAATGAAAAACCCACCTTGAAAAATCTCTTTTGTTTCTTCATCAAATCACCTGTTGTTTTCTTCAATAGCTTCATTGTACTTCCAAGAATCAAGAGAAGCACCTAAATGATGAAGATCATAGTCTTTAGCGACCGTAAAAATATGTATACAAGGCATATCAAGCTCAGTTCTGCTGTATTTTAAATGTCTTTTCTTCTTCTGAATCATATTACAACTTTTCAATTTGCATCTCTAGACACTTTAAACACTGATTTTTTATTTCATCAAGTCATTTTAGACAAGTAACAACCAAATGCATGCCAAGGATGAACCAAGCCGAGGCTCCACAAACTTGATTGTTATTTAGGCAATGTCACATTTTGAAGACTCTCTATCGCAAATTGACCATCATATCGCCAAGATCTATTTGAACCTTTGTGCCATGATGGGGTTGATTTTATCAAAATACATCTGAGGATAAGAGTATATATTCAAACTCGAGTAAGAATTAAAACCCTAGATAAGAATATGATCTTTTCATAAGGCACAGTCCTTGTATTTGGTATACATTTCTGATCATGATATGACTCATAATTCTGTTCCAATGATATCATTGGCAATACTCCATTCATTGGTATAGTTTAGGAA
>MU226109.1:292167-304667 GCA_018584345.1 Thuja plicata
TATGTATATATATATGTATATATATATATATATGTATATGTATATGTATATGTATATGTATGTATGTATGTATGTATTACATCATTTAGTTGACTCTCTAATACATTACAAAATAGAATAATTAATATATAATCAAAGAGTAAATAAAAATTTGGCGACCATACACTATCAAATAATAGGTAATCCACAATAAAAATCCAACTTAGCATGCTAGGAGTCCATGACATACTCCCTCAATCATCATGACTGTTCACCTATCCTGTATCCATGTTCATTTGTCTTCGCATGTCTTCAAAATATTGTAACTCACTGCGATCAACACCAAAGCTCAAGAGACCTTACCAAAAGGTCATACATACTCTAAAATATCTTCCTCTAAGCTCACATGTCCCCATGAATCATATATTGTCTTCGCTATCCAAAACTGTACTGCTACACTCTGTATTTCTAATTATTGTACTTAGTCATTTGGCTATCTGTATATCCACATCTATAAACAACTTCAAGAGATCATCATTCCAGATGTGTTGCCATAAATGACAACCCTCAAGTGTATCATATCACTCCATAGATGCATCACTTCCCAACAATATCTCCCTTTGGCATTGATGGCAACACCTAGTGAAAAATGAGTAAGTGTCAATACCAAAAATATATCTGTACATTTTCCTCTCTTCTTTTTTCTATTAAAATAGTTTAGCACAAAATACATTTAACCATTTGGATCAAGTATTTGAACAACCACTACCCCCATAAAATTTACATTTACAAAATTGGGGGGAGTGGGTAGACCATTCTATCTATAGACTATCCTGAGCAGAGTAGGTATTACTTATTGTTTACAATATATCCATTTACAAAATATAAGAGATCTATTCCAGTACTATTCCCATCTAGT
Source organism: Thuja plicata (assembly GCA_018584345.1). Lineage (NCBI taxonomy): Eukaryota > Viridiplantae > Streptophyta > Pinopsida > Cupressales > Cupressaceae > Thuja > Thuja plicata. The sequence continues at coordinate 293,066 of MU226109.1, forward strand.
TTGAAGGGTTTCATTTCTCTTTGGGGCCCAAGAGCTGTCCTGTGGATGCTCCAATGTCTCTGCTATATCCTCTCTACTTTGGGCAGGCGGCAGGTTGCTATCATTCCCTTGGTGCATTGCATTTATCTGAGTGTTGTTCAAAAAACTATTCAAGTCATCTACCTCTGTAGGAGCAAGAAAGCTTTGATTTTTTGTAACATATTTGGCAGCCTATATTTCATCTTTGTGAATCAACAAGCTGCCTTCCTCCATCAAAACCATGAATTTGCTCTTTGGAATGCTGAGAACCATGGACACCTGCGACATGATGTTAAAATGGGTGAGTTTAAAGCTAAACTCAGTAAGTTTCCTTCCTTCTTGTTGAAAAATTTCTCTATTTCTATCATTCTAGAGAGTCCACCGAATTTCATTAGTAAGGGTAAACCAAAAAGAGTTAAGCTTTGAATTAAATTCTTCCACATATCCAGAAAGTATTTCACTCCATGAGAAACCAGGTGTACAATTCCATAGATAGGGAGAACCAAAGAAAATAGCCCAGACTTTGCGAGCATACAAGCATTGAAAGAAAAGATGTTCAAAAGTCTCCATAGAGTTACAAATACTACACATAACAGGGGTTAAGCCAATGGAGGAGAGTACATGACCAACAACAAGTTTTTTTAGCAAAAGAAGCCATCTAAAACAAATCTTTTTAGGCTCAGCTTTACCCTTCCAAAAGTAATCAAAGAAAAAAAACCAATCAAAAAAGGGATTGACAGCCCCCCAGCACTGGGTCGCTCGAGATGTGATAGAGGAATCCTTCTTAATAAGGTAATATAACTGCTTAGTAGATGCTGCACTTACTAAATTACCATCAGAAAATTTGCACCTTTTTAAGAATAAATCTGTGTTAATAATATTTTTCCTTGTTGTAAAATTCACTACCTTAGAGACCAGAGTATATGCCTTCTTTTGGGATTGGGGGATAAGGAATTTAGCACTGACAACCTCCCGTGACCCCAGGTGCTCATCCTTCAAGATATCCTGTATCAGAGATATCCCTTTTTCATTCTAGATTCTAGTAGAGAAGCTCTAAGTGAGAGCTAGAGGTTTATTATTGAGGTACACCCCCCACCAAATAGAAAGATCTTTAACAACATAGAAAGGGGAGCCTCCCATAGCACTCCTATTGGGAATGTATTCCCTCACATGAATCCAAGCTTTCCAAAAGGAGTGAAAGACTCTTGACCCAAATAACTTTAATTTACAGTCACTCGTCATGATGTCACAAATAGGAACATTTTTCCATTGCTTCCCTTTCCCAATGACTGATCTCTCTATGTTGTTCCTAATAAGGAATTTCCATGGTTCATTGCCCCAGAGTGACTTAATGATCCATTTAGCTGCCAAGGCTGTGCCATGTAATCTAATGTCTTTTAGCCCCAATCCTCCATATTTCTTCTCCCAACAACACCAGTCCCATCTCACACAATGTCTCTTTCTGTTGCCCCTACCATCCGACCAAAGGAAGTCTCTAAGAATATTTTCTAACATATTCACATGAGATTTAGCAAACATCCAAGTTGATGCATAGTATATATGATGTGCAGAAAGAACTTTTTGGACAATTTGGATCCTTCTAGCAATAGACAGTGAATGTGACTACCATTTAATGTGTTTCTTGTTGATCTTCTCATAAATCAATTCCCACATGCTATTAATATTAGGTTCAACTGAGAAGGGTATACCAAGGTATCTGACTAACTTCTAAGGGCCAAACCATTGCCATCCTTTGTGTGAGAGCCAAATGGGGGGGTCATTTGTCCATCCCAAAATAGTTGACTTATGAGGAGCAATTTTAGAACCCGATACTTTACAAAAGAACTCAAGTATGTCTGCTGTAATGTCAAAATTTTGTTCTGATAACTCTAGGAAAAGAGTTGTGTCATCTGCAAATTGTGGATTAATAAGGCTCTCATGATTTGGGAGATAAATGACTTTGACAAGAGATCCCAGGCTCTGAGCTCTAAGGATATAGTATAAGGCATTAGCAGCTATAACAAATAGAGAGGGTGCTATTGGGCATCCTTGTCTGATTGATCTTTGCAATTTTATTGGTTCTGATAAGGATCCATTCACCTCAATAACTGTAGAAGAGTCCTTAAATAATATTTTTATCCATTTACAGTAATACTCAGGGAATTTGAAGGTTTTTAACATTCCTAATATAAATGGCCATTCAATTCTGTCATATGCTTTTTCAAAGTCAAGTAGTATCATAGCAACCTATTGTCGATCTACTTTTGCCTAGTTCGTTGCTTACCAACTAGTCACTAAATTCTCCAGAATAAATCTTCCTTGAATGAATCCAGTTTGAGTGTTGGAGATGAAATTTCCAAGAAGAGGGGCAATCCTTCTAGCAAGCACTTTAGCAAGGATCTTATAGGAGAGGTTTAACAATGTGATGGGCCTCCAGTTTTTAACTAGAGTTCTATCCCCATCTTTAGGTAATAATTTAACAACTCCTTTGTTAATGGATTCCCTGAGACTCCCTCTGTGCATAGCAGCCTCGTATTTTAGCACAAGATCTGAGACTATCCATCCTTTATTTCTTTTGTAGAATTATGTCGGAAGGCCATCTAGCCCAGGTGCTTTACCGTTAGGGAATGAATCAATGGCAGCTATTATTTCTTCTGCTGAGATATGAGCCTCTAGGTATGAAGCACTATGTTCTATTAACTTCTTGGGAATTAAGGTGAGATATTTGTTTAGGGTTTCTTCACTGCTTTGTGAGAACTGTAATGAAAACAATTTACTGTAGAACTGGTGGAATGCATCTTCAATAACTTCTGGCTGATTAGTGATTCCTTCCTCTACTTGAATTTCTTTAATACTTTTTCTTCTATGCTTTTCTTTGATAATGTTAAAGAAATATCCAGATCCTTTGTCACCCTCTTTTATCTAGTTCATCCTGGCTCTAATTTTCTGACCTTGAATCTTATATATTTGGATCATCCTCAATTTATGGTTAGTGTTTGCTAGTTGAATTTCACATTCCAGGTCAAAACCCTTTATCTGAATCTCTTTCTCTATATTATTCAAATTAGTTTGCCAGTACTCCTCTTCTATGTTCCTATCCATTGCATACTTCTTTCCTATGATTTGAAACATGCTCTTCCATGCATCAACCAACTGATCCCATATGTCAATCTGGTTCATCTCTGAGTTACCCATTTTAATCAAGTGAGTAACCATCTCAATGGCCTCCAGATTGTTAGTGTCATCAAGTAGAGATATATTAATTTTAAATGAATTCGGTCTCGAGCCACCATCTCCTATATCTCCAATCTTGTCAATTCTAATGCAAGTTTGGATAGGTGAGTGATCTGAGATGGATGTCGGGTATACCAACACTGGGGCATGATTGCCTTTAGGTACAAATGAGAAAATAGTAGCATCCCCATAAAATTTGTCAAGCCTACAATATACTCTCTGCTTTCCCTTCTGGTTATTACACCAAGTGAACTAGATATCCTGGTATTTTCTATACATATTTTCCATGGGGTCAATAAGCTTAAACTTCCTTTTGAATTGTTGCCAAAAAAACATCTCATTTCCTTTCCATACATTGTCCAATATTCCTAATTTATCAGCCCTGTGCTCTACCATATTGAAATCACCCACAAAGATCCATGGATTGCTAGGCCGATATTTTACACACCATTCCCACATTATTGCTCTATCCCTATAATCACTGGTTGCATATATGTTACAAATCCCAACTTCCTCTTGTTCAATTTTCAGAATAATCCATATAATCCTCTGGCATGGCGAGCACCCATGTTTGACAATCTAGTCTGCCCATTTCAAGTTAATAAAAATGGCTACATCTCCTTTTCCCCTTTCATGATTTGAATGGAATCCTATGGCTTTGTCCCACAGGAATTTGAGGATGCTATGGGCTTGGAATCCTACAACCTTGATCTCTTGCAAGAAAATAATATCTTTGGCCACCAACTGATTACACCACTTCGTGACTGTATATTTCCTATCCGACATTTCTAAACCTCTTACATTCTAGCTATGGATCTTAATCATGAGGATTATTTGGGGTGGGGTTTCATGCTTTTGCACAATCGATTAAAATAATCAGGTATATTACCCTTCTCTCTATTCTTTTTGGGCGGGGGATTTTTATCCCCAGTCTTTCTTATCTTACAAACAACTTCAGTAAACTGCAAGTCTTTATTAAAGGCTACAATTTGGAGGGATTTAGGTGGGACAATAAATTCTGATGAAGAAGACTATTGGTATTTACTAGAGCTCTTGATAACCTTGACTCTCTGGTTAACCGTGGCTAATGCAAGTTGTTGAGCATTAAATTTGGTGGGGGGTGCAGGCTCATTCTGGGAAACTGATAGCGGGATATCACTTGAAGGATGTACATCTGAGGTGGTGGGATAACCAATCTTAGCAGAATTCACTGTGGTTACAACTTTAAAATCTTCATCAAAAAACGGGTTAGATAAATTTGCAAACATGTTTTGGTCTAAAATACCAACTTGCATATCCACGTTATCAATGACAATGTTAGGTTTCACAAGAGACTGTGTCCCCGAAACCACCTATGGTCTAGGAACAGTAACCTCTTTATTATTGGGCTTATCAATACTTCTCTCACCACAATCACTAGGGTTTACCTAATTACTAGTTTTAATAATGAAACTGTCTGGTTTATGAACCGTGTTAAACTTTCCTTTTTGGTTCTGGTTTAATGTCGGGAAATCCTTTTTTGAATGACCGTTACATCTACAGTGGAAACAAGCATTAAGATTTCTGAGCATTGAGACCTCCAAGCATAATACTTCACCATCAAATTCCATAGAAATACATTCTGGGAAGTCTATTTCTGGTTTAATGGCGACTAGAACTCTGGCATTTAAATGCGGCAAAGTAACCCTAGAATGTTCAATTTGTAACACAGAGCCCAATGGTTTTAACATTTGGGAGATAAAAGGCCAGAATTCCACATTCAAATTTTTAATTTCTACCCACTTCGGGGCCGACTTGGCCACCACATTCTCAATATTACCTTTAGGGGACCATGGAAAAACTTTAAACAATGAACGACCAACATTCAAGAATTTTTTATTCAAAGCCCTTTCTTGCATACTATGGTTTTTTAACAGAATTACAAACAATCCTTTTTGTATCATCTTGTAGTATGTAACAAAAATGCCAAGTTTTTTTCCCCAAATGGAGGCAAGCCAATCATCAAAAAACTTGTGAGAAGGAAGTGACTCTTTATCCAGACAAACAAAGAAAATCGCAATGCTTTTCAACCTACTACATTCAGATCTAATAGCACTCACCATATCTTCATTTAGTGAAATAGAGAGATTTTTCAACCCTTGGGAAGGAAACTTACCATTTCCTCCATCTCCTCCTCCAACCTCAGCATCTCCTCCACTAGGCCGTGCACATCCATCGGTTGTGGCCTGTCCCAGTCTATCTCCTCCTTTGCCAACCACATTTCTATTGAAAATGCCATCAAACCCTATACTGTCTGAGAAAAGAGGTGAGCTTTCGGCCACAACTTGTTTGTAAGATAATTTATCTTTCGATAAATCACCCTTAAATCCCTCTGAAGACTCATTTTTCTTGGCATGAACCCTGTCAAATTTCTCTGCATTCTCTTTAATGATTTCTCCTTCACTCTACGGGAGATCACCATTATTATTCGGCCCTCCCATCATACGTGTGACCCAGGCGGGGGAAGGGAAAACCCCAAATAAAAAAAGGAGACCGAGGGCACAAAAGAAACATAAGTCAAAGACTAATACAAACTCGCAAGGAAACAAAGATAAAAAAAAATACACAAAGTAAAGCGACATAGGAATTGAGAAAAGGACATTCAATTAAACATCACCACAAAGACACACACAGATGTCAGCAATCATTCGAATCAAGGAATTGTAGAGCACCATCTTTTTTTCCATCTTGCTTCATTGCCAACCATTTTCCTCTCTTCTTCATTTCTTCTCTTTACATATATCTATTTTTCTTCTCTTCTCTACCTTTGAGATCAATGGAAAAGGTATACAAAAATGTATAACACATCAAAATTGTACAACTACTTACTAGAGAATTAAACCTTCTTTAATACATCTTGGAAAGAGTCTTCCAAAATCTTCACTTCCTTCATCCAGGTCTTCACCAAAATTTGACTAAGATGAATTAGTCTATTCAATGAAAATGAAGAGGTCTCTACTGCCTTCAAGTTAGTAGGAATATTTTATGTAAGGTCATGTGTTTTCTTCTCCATGTCAAAGATATGGGCCTCAATAATTGATAGCTTGGGAGTGATTAGACTCTTCAGCAAATCAAATCTTTCCATAACTCTCCCTCTTTCAGTATCAAGAATAGTCATTTTGTCCAAAATCTTGGACACCTATATGTCTAAATCTAATACATATTGTGATGAGGTCTCACAACTGTCCATCAACTTATCCAAAGTAGACATGTCCTTCACTACTATGTCCTCAATGTTTTTGACATGTCTGATAGGGTTGATACAATAACTGTATAACTTCCTACCTTGTGTGACACAACCTTTTGCCTTTGATGTGGTTTTGTTCAGTATGCCCAAGTCCCAAGAGATAGAATTATACACTTCCTCCAATTTATTCACAAGATATTTATTTTCAACCTTCTCTTCTACTATCTTCTCTAAAGACTCATAGTGAGTGTCAAATTCATCAATTTCCTTGTTCAAGTTCTCTCCATCATATTTTCCCTAAAAAAAATAGGTGTTGGAAGTAGTTTGTTCAAAGTGTCAACTGCTTGTGTCATTACCTTGGTCTTCTTCTTTCCTTTCTTCTCATACCTTTCTTTAGCTTTACTGAATGTGTGATGAAGGACAACTTCATCAACTCATCCTCATCTATGTTCTCAACATCAGTGCTCAAGGACTTGTCTCCACTTGCCAACAATAAAGGTGAAGATTCTTTAACCTTAATCACTCAAACTTCCTTTGTTGCATCAATGTTTTCTTTCTAAATTTCTTTCTCTGTCATATCTTTGTCACTAATTCCTCCAATGTATGTACTCTCCACAAAGGGTTCATTCACATCCTATGAAGTGTCTAATGACACAGGTACACTAGAAACATAAAAATCTAGTTTCTTCACAGTACTTACAAACTGACTAGCATCTTCGCTCATTGGTTTATCAAGATTTATCTCATCTTTGTTTGATCTTTCTCCTTTCTCAATGGATTTGGGCTTAGGAGCCTTAGGTGGTGGTATTTCCTTAGTTTGAGTTCCCATTAAGACTTTCTCTATAGATTTTTGTGTCTCCTCAGTAACTTCATCAAATCTTCTTCCCATTAACTTCACTAGTCTTGTCCAGGTTCTTAATAGGGGATTAACTTCTTTTAATATTGTATGCATTTGTTTAATAGATACAACATGCAACATGCATTCAATTGCTTGTTCTCTTATTACTTCACCTTCCTTCAGTTCCAATTGCTTCATTATCTCCAATTTCTCATACAATTCCTTAGGTATACTACCTTCTATCTCTAACAAGTTCTTCTTAAAGACAAGTAAATGTTTAATAACTATGTCTTCAATCAGAAGTTTGTCAGAAGCCTCATACCTCTCATAGTATTTTGTCAATGAAACAAGATTCCCTTGCTCAATAACTCTCTTCTCTGTTATTTTTATATCATGCTTTCAAAGTTGTCTCACTATAGTGGTCTTCTCTTCATGTTTCTTCTTTTCTCTTTCTATCATATGTTCCTTAGGAGGTGAGTCCAGTTTAGTGGACCTTGTATTTCTTCTAGGTTCTAGCTTTTTTGTCTCTTCTTTCAATGTCTTTTGAGGTGGTGAGGGTGTAGTAACATCTATCTTAGTAGAAAGTGGAATAACTCTCTACACAACTTTAGGAGGTGGCAGGGCTGCAATAGCAGTGCTTGCCAACCCAGAAGCTATCTATGTCATCTCCTTCCTGACTTCTTTCATTTCCTCTTTGGATATTACTGCCTTGGCTGCCAAATCATCTACTACATTTTCTATTTTCCTCTTCCTTAATGCTCTAGTTTGTTCCTCTCTAATCTTTTATGAATTCTCCTCATAAGTTCCCCATCTCTCCTCTGATGAATCAACTTATGAATCTAAAATGTGTTCTACTTGCATGATTAAAAATTCAGAACTTACCTCATAGCCTAGTGGAAAGCATCATTTATTTCTAGGTATAATTGCCTCAAAGCATACATAATCAGTTTCAACCATGAAATAGATTGAGTCCTTCTATTTTTCCACTAATGCCTCAGGAATTCTTTCTCTTTCCTTCATTTCTCTCTATAGGATTTTGATCATAGAAAACATTTTACCATCTACCCATGTGTTGTTTTATCTTCTATAACTCTTAGAAATTTGAATGCTAGTAGGTATATTGACTTTCCATGCTCTAGGGTGCATACTAGGAAATTTGTGAACAATGTGAATGTACGTGTATCAATAAAGATCCAAATCAAAATTATTTAGACTCATCCTTCTCTATCTGCCTTACATTCTATAGGAATTGTTGTGTTAAGACTTCACATTGATTATACTTAATGTTTTCCTTCACTATCTTATAGTCCATTAAGATTACACCTGCTAATACAAAATTTAGTCTTCTACTATAATGGATTTTATAGCCCAAAATCATAGTAATAAATCTAACATCTTGTTGGAATACATCATTTATGGTCATCACTCTCCTATCCCACTGCCAATGTGTTAGGGTTTCTACCATCATCTTAGTATTCTTCATAGCACTAGGTACTATACCAATATTGTCCAATCATGTAATGCCATGAATAAAGTCACTACAGATCTTTATAGGTTGATCTCTAAGACATATGAACTGATCATGAACTCTGCTCAATAAGATGTTTATCCATTATTCTTTGTCAAAGTTGTGAAGTTCACTTATCTTATAAATGCTCAGGTTATTTAGGTGTGCAAACTCATCTTTCATATTTCCATCATCACCTAACATGCTTTCCATCTCTCTGGAAATTTCTTCATCTCCCAAAGTTTCAAACTTGCAATGTATATATTCCCTAATATCTTCAACATGTAAAACTTCATAGGGTTTTTGAGAAAACTCACCTTTGGGGTCTTCAAACGTAGATTTGTAAGGGTTTTTCTTTAATTTGTACCTAGGTCTCTATGTAACATCAAAAACTATAGTTGTATCCATTTCAAAAGCTTTGCAATCCATCTAAATACCTTTTACTATGGACATGTGAAATCTTTGCTTCGATCAAACTCTTCAATATACTTTCTCTGACTCTATTTCTTCTCAATAATTTTCTCTCCTTAGGCTCTATTCTACAAATTATTTTCAATTATTCTCTTTCAATCATCCTTATACTTTGCTGAGTGAAAAATGATGCAGTTCCCAATAAACACATTTTTGCACATAAGCCAGTCGAGTAGAAATTTGGCGATCATAGTATATAGATATATAAAACCATGTGATCATAGATATGTGTTCCAAAAAATCTCTACATGCTCTCCCTAAGCTTGCAAGAGCTTACTCCTCAAATGTAGGGGCTGGATAGATTTCAGATGCATTCTTCCAATGCTCCCCCTAAGGCAATGCTTGGCCATCTAGGTTGATGCATAAATGTTAGCACCAGGTGAAGACTTAGTATCACCTATTGAATCTCCCTGAACCTTATCCTCACTAGATTCTCTTACCTTCCATACCTTATTATTGTTGATATCTTCTATTTTCTTGAAATAACTCTCAAATTGATTTTTTTCACTCTGCAATACTTTTACCAGAATCATCAATATTCTTCTTTATAACCATAGGAGGTGGTCCTCTTCTGTTGTCAGCTTTATTTTACCTGCAAGACTTTGCTATATGCCCTAGATTTTTGCATTTGTAGCATATAGGAGGTGATCTATTTTGATTAACCTATAACTTACAATACCTTGCAATGTGCCCAAGGTTATTACATTTATAACATGTTTTCTTAGTTGTCTCCTTAATAATGTAGTCTTGTTTGTATCTATATTGATCAGGTTTCTTGCATTCTACCTTCTTGTGTCCATATGAATAAAAGTTAAAGAAATAACTAGAAAAAGTTTTGAAAGGGGATTTACCTCTACAATCTCTCTTCATGTACCCAATCTTGTTACAACCAAAACATCTACCTCTGAAAGGTCTGATATGTTCTTTAGGTTCTTCAAGAGTAGGTCTTTCTCCATCAATCTTCGCATTAGATTTTTGTTCTTGATTATTTGAACATCCAGCTTCATTGAAGCCAACACCAGTCATGTCTCCTTTAGGTTTATTTCTATCTTTATATTCATCAATCAAGTTACTAATCATGTGAAGTTTCTCAATATGATTCTTTGCCTCAACAAGTTCTCCTTTTATGATTTGATTGTATTTCTCCAATTCCAGATACTTGTTCTTGTAGTGTTCAAGTTCAGTCTTCATTTTCCCTATCTGAATATTAGCATCCTTCAAGGTTTCTTCAATTTTTTTCTTAGCCTCCTTTTCTTGTTGAATCACTTTAGCCATCTGGAGTGAATTAGTTTCATAATCATGCTTTAAGGTATCTTTCTCTTGCTCAAGCTACATTATCTGATCTGAATTATCATTGTTTGAATCCTCTTTTATCTTAACCATAAGATCTTGTCTTTGACTTTTGGAAAGTTCAATTTATTCTTTCATTTTCTTAATGAATCCCTCTGCTCTTCTCAATTTGAGTTTCAAGTCACCATTCTCTACTTTAGCTTTGTCAAGATCTTCAAGTGCTACTTCAAAGTTTTCTTCCAAGGTTTCAGAATCCATCTCGATCTCCCTTAAGTTGTTAAACTTTCTTTCCAAGAGCCATAAGCTCTTATATCAATTGTTAGGATTAAGTAATACTGAGAGGTGGGTGAATAAGTATTACAACACTTTAAACATGAACTTAATGATTTCCAACTTAACCATATAATTAATGAAATGAAAAGAACATAAGGACACATCACATAACTAATAACACCATGAATTGTTGTCAAGAAAACCCTCACCAAGGGAAAACCCCGGTGGAGATGGTACCCACAAATATGCACTAAAAATATAGTGTCCCTATTAGGAGACCTAACCGTGTTAGGAGCTAAATATTGGGTGCAAGCATGAAGTTGGGTGCCAATTCCGCGGAAGTCCGCGGCCAAAAAAAATTGGCAAATCGAAATAGGCACCTGTGTTTTAAGAAATGAGTGCTCATTATGCTTCAAGCGCCCGAGCCGTAAATCTAAAATGGGCACCCATTTTGGTTCGGGTGCCCAGACCAAAACGGCACCCATTTTTTACAAAATGAGTGCCTGTTTTGTAAAAGTATTTAATTTTTCATTTAAATCATTTTGCAAGTCATTTTCACAACTTGCAAAATAGAATCACATTTTATTGTAGACAGTGCCCATTTTTAGAGATACCACTGACCCCCTTACTGTTGTTTTTCTTAGTCCAGGTACATATCATTTTTTAATTTGGTTTTATTATTTTTTCATTAATGTAATTTATTGTTGTTTTTAATTAGTTTAATGTTAAAAAATGTATTATGTTT
>MU226109.1:306263-317020 GCA_018584345.1 Thuja plicata
CCGCCCCCTCCACCACCCCCTCCACCTCCACCTCTACCTCCACCCACTCCTACAAAGTTGAGGGAGAATATTAGGAGAAATCTAGATGCCATCACATGTGACATTAATACCATTAGACATGAGCCACATCCACCTCCACAACTACAACTCCTTGCAGACAACATGCAAGGCATTTTAGATTCAGTACAGTTATTAGACTCAAAGATGGATAGTTATCAGTGATGGAGGGACTCCATATGTACCTTTTATGATGATGACCTCTCTTATAAAGAGGTTAATGATTTAAAAATTACCAAAAATGATTTGAAACCTTAATTTGTGAACCGTAAAACGGGTGAGGAGATAGTTGGAAAGAAGCCAGGCATTTCTATTCGATGATGTCGACACCCATAGATAGAAACACATTTATGGGAGTGGTGGTGGATGATATTTGACCATCCACCACATGCTAATCATGAGGTCCCCTTATATTTTTTTTAAATATTATGGGCTGAATTTCAATTGGGTAGAAAACCCAATTACTTTGATATGAGATATTTTCAGGGGGTTGGTCGGGCTATGCCACAGAGCAGGTCAGGGGCCAAATTGAGTGATAGAACCTGAAATTGTTAGTAATAACAGAGAGGGGGGGTGAATCAGTGGCTTCAAAATTTACCCTTCAAACTTAACCACCTATCTATAAACCTCAGATTATTATGTCCCTACAATATGCATGCCATGAAATACTAATAATGATTAACTATTTGTCAGTTTTCTCTGTTAATCCTTATTCCTTCTTGATTACCGATAAGCAGTATAACTATTTATTGAAACTCGGTAAATAAGTAGAGTATATCGATCAATCTAGAGTTAGCTATGTAAGATACAAAACAGTAAAGAAATGAATCATACACACATAACACATGAATTTTTAATGTGGAAACCCTGTTAAGGGAAAAACCACTGGGACTGGTACCCCAAATTTTCACTCTTCTAAAGTGAGCCCTGTTAATAGCCAACCTTGTTAAAGGTTACAAACACACTGTTAAGTGCAACCTTGTTAGAGGATTTTATACATAGAGGTTGTCACTTAGTATCACACATCTATTGCTACCATCCTTGAATCAGCCTCCTTAGACTGTCAATAGGTATCGGGCAAGTCCAATGCTACTTTCATGAATCGACCTTTTTGGCACTCCTTGGGATGTACCTTAATATATAGAAGACTATTAAGTCCTGCTTGGTTAGGAGACTTGATGCTTCAATGGTTAAACTGAAACACTATGACCTGTTCATATTGCAACTTTGAATTGTAGATTTTTAGATCTATTTAAGTACATTACCTCTCTGATCAATGTATCAATTCAATCCTTTTTGCTCCATACTTTCTTCTTTGTGATGATGTACTTCACTGTTCGTCAGTATCTGTAGAATTCCTTAGCTCTCCTTTAGATTGTTTGTTCAGGACTGTGTGAAGGTATTCTTCATCATTTTCTCTTTAGCATCCTCTTTTTATTCACTCCCCTTAATCCCATTCGTAAATGAATTAAGATTGTCTCTTATATAGATATGATATTCATTGTTTCTTGTTTCTTGATTCTTGATTCTTGGCATGAAAAAAAATCCAGCCAATTAGATTTAAAGAATAACTCCTAATTTTTCTCGTAGATATCTTCTTACCAACTATACAAATCAACTTTAAATCAATCAATTATCTCTGGTCGAATAAAACAAAGTAAACAACCAGTTAATTCTATCTTTAGCTCTGCCAGCTAGATATTTTGTAATTTTCTAAACTTTCTATTCCATCGGTCTCCACTACAATTAGTTGTCGGTGACAACTGACAATTCCGTTGGTGAGACTCTAATTAGCTGCGTGATCTTCTTCCATCGGGCATCATTGGAATTTTACTCGTTGGGAAACCTTCTGACTTTTTTCATCAGGCATCACTGTGGTTTTGCTTCGTCAAGCAACACTATCCTTTTGATCATCATTTATCACTGTGATTGTTCTTCTTTTCTCTAACCTTCAGTGTGCACTCTCTTGGTGTTGTTTGTCACTAAGTGAATACTTGAATTTTATGCATTGTTGAAAGCATGACCTTTGTTCCATTGATTCTCTGAAGTCTTTGGCATTATGTATATGACTGTACAGATGATATAAAGTTGACATCAATGACAATACAATACATTAACTTATTTAATGCCTGCATTATCTTCAACTTAACATTGTCAAACATTCAATCAGTTACATTTCATCAATCTCTCCCTTTTGCATTGATGGCAACATACTATATTATCACTATACTATTTCTAATACAATAGTTGAGATTCATCAAACTACCAATCTTTTTGTTTTGATAATCGATAAATGTCTGACCATTGGTAAGCTCTATTTTAGCTTAGATTTGATTCTTGCAACTCTCTCCCTTGACTGTTCTTTTTCTTTTGATGTCTTTTCCTCTTGTCATCAATCTCCCTTTGTATTATCTTTCCATACAATTTCTCTCCCTAAGGATATAATCTCTCCCTATTGGAGTTTATGTGATAATGGATAATCTCTTTCCCTTTCCAGAAAGATCTGATAATATGGATAATTTATTTCCCTTTGATAGCAATGCCAAACAAATATTTTACAAATATCTAACATTCATGTCAAACACTCATTTTTCTCCATCAATAATATATTCCTTGAATTTCCCTTATCCATCAGCAATACAATAATATGCTTTGGTGCTTGGTGAAGATATATACCTATCTATATATAGATGTACCTTTGAAGTTCATCTCTTTGCTTGCATCAACATTAATGATATTCTGATAATATGTAGGTTGATGCAGCCTTTAGTCATTTTACTGACTGGTAGACAAGGGTTTGACCCCTAGTCTCTTTCTCAAGTACTTGAATGTATCATTGGGCAGTGGCTTGGTGAAGATATCGGCCAATTGTTCTTTTGATTGCACATACTCAAGTATCACTTCCTTTGCTTGAACTTGTTCCCTCAAATAATGATACTTGATGGCAATGTGTTTAGTCTTGGAATACATGACTGGATTCTTGGAAATGTTTATTGTACTGGTGTTATCACAATAGATAATCACTGGTTCTAAAATCTTCATATGGATACCTTTCAGTAACTGTTTGATCCATGCAATATTCAAGCAATTTGCAGCAGCAGCAACATACTCTGCTTCTCTAGTAGACTAAGAGATGAATCCTTTCTTCTTGCTAATCCATGTGACAAGTCTGTCACCCATAAATAATTCTCCTCCAGTTGTGCTCTTCTGGTCATCAAGATTTCCAGCCCAATCAGTGTCGGTAAACACCTTAAGTTCAAATTTGCCTTCTCTTCTATACCATAAGCCATATTCCTCAGTATTCTTTAGATATCTTAAAATCCTTTTCACAACAGTCATATGTGATTCCCTAGGGTTAGCATAAAATCTAGCAATAATTCCTACTACATGTGCAATATCTGGTCTAGTGTGTACAACATACATGAGTTTTCCAATTATTGATCTGTACAAAGTCTAATTTACCTTTGTTGTCTTGTCCTCCTTTGTCAACTTACATCCAGTAGCCATTGGTGTTCCAACTGGTTTGGAATCTTCCATCTTGAATATTTTTAGGACCTCTTTAATGTATTTGGACTGTGTAATGAAAATACCTTCACCTTGTTGAACGATTTGTAGACCAAGAAAGAACTTGATCTGTCCAAACATAGAAATCTCAAATTCTTTTCTCATCTCATTAGAAAATGATTTGCATAGCATATCATTACCTCCAAATATGATGTCATCAACAAACATTTCAGCAATCAAGGTGTTAGCATTAGTATCTTCCTTCAAATAAAGATTACAATTTTCACTAGTCCTTACAAATCCAGTACTTATAAGATAGGAATGAATTCATTCATACTAGGCTCTAGTAGCTTGTTTTAATCCATACAAGGCTTTATGAATTCTACATACCATTTTTCTCTTGTCTGGATCTACAAACCCTTCTAGTTGCTCAATATATACTTCTTCTTCAAGTATTCTATTTAGGAATACTGACTTGACATCCATCTGGTATACCTTTAATCCTTTGAATGCAGTATAAGAAAGTAGTGTTCTTACACCTTCTATCCTAGCAATGGGTGCAAAGGTTTCTCCATAGTCAATATCTTCCTCTTGTGCATACCCCTTGCATACTAGTCTTGCTTTGTTTCTTGTGACTTCTCCATTCTCATTCAGCTTATTCCTAAATATCCATTTAGTACCGATGACATTCTTGTCATCTGGTCTTGGCACAAGTGACCATGTCTTATTCTTTTCAATATACTCCATCTCATCATTTATAGCACTTATCCATTCTTCATTATCAAGTGCAGCATTGACAGATTTTGGCTCAAACTGACAAATTAAACAATTTGAGGTTAAAGACTTATTTCTTGTTCTTGTACCAGCTTTCTTATCTCCTATGATCTAGATTTATGGAAGGTTCCTTCTTACATATCTTGTAAGTATAGGTATAGCTCTTTGTCTATCAGCTTGATCATCATTTTTTCCTTCATTCTGTTCTTCATCACCTTGCACATTATTTTGACCATTATCCTAACCGTCGGTAATTGCAGCCTGACTGTCGGTTGCAACATTTTATTGTTCTGGAATTAAGCACTATTGCTCGGGCAGAGTGTTGGGTTCCTCATAGTATACAAATTTGTTGTAGTCCTCTATCTTTTGTGCTTTCCAGCTCATTCTTTTCTACAAATTCATCTATATTTACATTTGCACTTTCAACAATTTTGTTAGAAGCCTTGATAAGACATTTATAAGCCTTGCTCTTGGTGGAATACCCTAGAAAGCTACCTTCATCACTCTTGCATCAATATTTCCATTTCTATCATCTTTTAAGATATTACATTGACTACCAAATATTTTGAAGTAACTTACATTGGGTGTTTTACCATACCATAGCTCATAAGGTGTCTTTTTTGTGTCCTTCAATTTTACTCTATTTAGAGTGTAGACAACACTACTAATAGCTTCCCTCCAGAATATTTGGGTGATGCCTTTCTCTATCATTAGTGTTCTAGCACAATCAACTATTGATCTGTTTCTTCTCTCAGCAATCCCATTTTGTTGTGGTGTTCTTGGTGTAGAAACCTATCTTTTTATACCATGCTCATTATAGAAATTAGTGAATTCATATGATATAAATTCTCCTCCTCTATCTGATCTCGGATATTTTAAATCCTTACCACTTTGTTTCTCTACCATGGCCTTATACCATTTAAACATCTTGAATGCTTCATATTTATCTTTTAGAAACATAACTCTCATCATTCTACAATAATCATCAACAAAGAGAATAAAATATCTATCTCAATAATAACTCTTTGTCCTCATTGGTCCACATAGATCAGTATGGACTAATTCTAGAATATCTTCAGATGTATGGGTTTTAATTTTGAAACTAGACTTTTTCATCTTACCTTTTTGACAATTCTTGCACATGATGTTGTCTGGCCTTGTCATCATTGATAAGCCTCTTACATTTCTTCTTCTGCTTATTTTCATCATGTTGTCAAAATTCACATGACACAATCTTTTGTACCATTACCATATGTCTTTGTTTCTAGTCATTAATCAAGTGGTGTTAGTATCATTTAGATAGAATAAGTTACCTTTGGTCTATTCATTGGTACCAATCAATCTTCCTGATTCATTGAAGATCTTTGTCTTCTTATTCTCAAATGCTACTCTGTGACCTGAATTATTTAGCTGAGAAACACTCAATAGATTATAATTCAATCCTTTTACCCAATAAGCATTTTCACATTTAATCGGGTTATTCAACATTATAGTTCCTTTACCTTCAACTAGATAAGGTGTATCATTACCCATTCTTACTGTACCACCATTATAATACTCAAAAGTGTTAAACTTTTCTTTGTCACAGGCCATGTGACAAGTGCAGCCACTATCTATAATCCAGATGTCATTCTTGCTAACCTTAGATATGAGTTCAGTTTCTACATACCTTTCATCTTCATATGAATTATCTTTCACAACTACAAATACCATCTCAATGTCTTCATCAGGTTCAGTGTCAGTATCTTCATCTTTGCAAGCAGCTAGGTAGCTGGCTTTCTTGCCTTTGTCCTTGTAGTCTCGGGTATCTCTTCTTTCTGATTTTCAGTAAAATCTGTAATCTTTGTTATCACCTCTATCAGATTTCTTCTCAAAATATCTGTCATTACTTCTGTCATATTTTCTTATGTTAGGACATCTTGCAGCAAAGTGTCTAATCTCTTTACAAATAAAACATACAAGTGGTAACTTTCCTTTGTATTTTCCTTTGCCTCTCTGCATTATTATAGCCATGAGTACTTCTATTTCATCTAGATCTTCTTCTTCACTTTTACTTTCACTATCTCTTCTAGATGTGTGTCTATGACTTGATTTTCTTATTCTCATAGAAGACTTAAATGCAGACTCTAAGTTTGGTAAGACACTATTATCAAAGTTATTCATCTCAAATGAAATCAGTCTACCAATTAAACTATCAAGAGTAACTGTATTATTTTCTAATGCTCTCATTTATGGCAAAAAATCTAATAGCATATATAGGTAGTAAGGTTCTTAAGATTTTACTTACCAATGTTTCCTCTTCAAGTGTACCTCCAACTCCTTGTATAGCATTGACTACTTCTTTGATTTTTTTTATATACTATGTGATGTTTTCTCCTTCTTTCATTCTGAGATCATCAAATTTTCCTTTATGAATTTCTGCCTTGGCTCTCAGAATATTTATATC
Source organism: Thuja plicata (assembly GCA_018584345.1). Lineage (NCBI taxonomy): Eukaryota > Viridiplantae > Streptophyta > Pinopsida > Cupressales > Cupressaceae > Thuja > Thuja plicata. The sequence continues at coordinate 313,045 of MU226109.1, forward strand.
ACCTCCATGTACAAGCTTCAATTTGTCCCACATCTTCTTTGCAGTTTTGCAATCCTTGACATCTTCAAATTTAGCATCAGAGAGTGAGGAAGAAAGCTCTATGACCTTGTAGTTATGTTCTTGCTTCTCTCTCAATTGATCTACTATTAATGATCCTATGGGAAACACATATTCAGTATCTAGGAATTGAGTAGCATCATTACCAATACCTGATAAGTGGAGTCTTATCCTGCTTTTCCATGAGGTAAAGTTGTCTTTGTTCAACTTGGGCACATCTCATCTTTTCATCTTGTGATCTTGACTTAGGTCTTGAAACCTTCCTTTCTAATAACACAAGCTTTGATACCAATTGTTAGTAATAAATGAGAGGGGGGGTGAATCAGTGGCTTCAAAATTTATCCTTCAAACTTAACCACCAATCTATAAACCTCAGATTATTATGTTCATTCAAGATGCATGCCATGAAATACTAATAATGATTAACTCTCTGTTAGTTTTCTCTGTCAATCCTTATTATTTCTTGATTATCAATAAATAGTATAACTATTTACCGAAACTCAATAAATAAGCAGAGTATACCGATCAATCCAGAGTTAGTTGTGTAAGATACAAAACAATAAAGAAACGAATCATACACACATAACACATGAATTTTTAATGTGGAAACCCTACTAAGGGAAAAACCACTGGGACTGGTACCCAAAATTTTCACTCTTCTGAAGTGAGCCCTGTTAAGGGCCAACCCTATTAAAGGTTACAAACACACTGTTAAGTGCAACCTTGTTAGAGGATTTTATACATAGAGGTTTCCACTTAGTATCAGGCATCTATTGCTACCATCCTTGAAGCAGCCTCCTTCTTAGACTGTCAATAGGCATCATGCAAGTCCAATGCTACTTTCATGAATCAACATTTTTGGCACTCCTTGAGATGTACCTCAATATATAGAAGACTCTTAAGTCCTGCTTGGTTAAGAGACTTGATGCTTCAATGGTTAAACTGAAACACTATGACCTATTCGTATTGCAACTTTGAATTGCATATTTTCAAATCTATTTAAGTACATTACCTCTCTGATCAATGTATCAATTCAATCCTTTGTGTTTCATACTTTCTTCTCAGTGATGTTGTGCTTCACTATTCGTCGGTGTTTGTAGAATTCCTTAGCTCTCCTTCAGCTTGTTTGATCAAGACTGCATGAAGTTGTTCTTCATCAATTTCTCTTCAGCATCCTCTTTTTATTCACTCCCCTTAATCCCATTCGTAAATGAATTAAGTGTGTCTCTTATATAGATATGATATTCATTGTTTCTTGATACTTGATTCTTGATTCTTGGCATGAAAAATAATCCATCCAATTAGATTTAAAGCATAACTCCTTATTTGTATCCTAGATATCTTATTGCCAACTGTACAAATCAGCTTTAAATCAATCACTTATCTCTGGTTGAATAAAACAAAGTAAACAACCAGTTAAGTCTATCTTTAGCTCTGCCAAGTAGATATTTTGTAATTTTCTAAACTTTCTGTACCATCGGTCACCACTACAATTTGTTGTCAGTGACATCTGACAGTTCCATCGATGAGACTCCAGTTAGCTTCATGATCTCTATCCGTTGGGCATCATTGGAATTTTACTCATCGGGCAACCTTCTAAATTTTCTCGTCGGGCATCACTATGGTTTTTGTTTGTTGGGAAACACTATTCTTCTAATCATCAGGTATCACTGTGACTATTCTTCTTTTCTCTGGCCATCTGTGTGCACTTCGTCGGTGTTTTTTGTCACTAAGTGAATACTTGACTTTTATGCATTGTTGAAAGCATGACCTTTGTTCCATTGATTCTTTGAATTTTTTGGCATTATTTACATGACCATACAGATGATATTATGTTGACATCAATGAAAATACAATACATTAACTTATTTGATGTCTGGCATTATCTTCAACTTAACATTGTCAAACATTCAATTAGTTACATGTCATCAGAAATCATGTGCTTAATGAGCCCCTTGTTCATCTTCCTACTTTATTAGTGCTTGCACCTATCCACCAGAGAGTAGTGCACTCAGATCTTGGTTCATTGAGTTCCATTTTGGGGAAATTGTTATAGCAGATGACACAAGCGAGGGTTTCCCCTAGCATAGCACACATTTGCACGAGCTGCAGGGATATATGCAGGGGTCCCTAGAGTGATCCTGACGGTGCTGGTGTTTCCCATGGTGGATATGATGATGTTGATGATGGTGCACATGGTGATGTTGATGCTGGGGCACACAGTGATGTTGGAGATGACATCACATCATATGTTGATTTACTATGTGCAGATGACAATCAATCTACAAAGGTAAATTTAATTATTTAATTTATACTACAATATTAAATTACATATTTATACACATATCAACCATAAAATTTGGATTTTTGGTGAATAGAGGAGGGTTGACATGGGGTCATTTAGTGACCGTCATCATATCACCTCCATAGCTCAAGATCTCAGCCACCCATTCACAGCATGCATTTCATCTAGATACATAGATGAGTACATTTAAACTTTAAACAATTAAAACTTGAATTTATGATGTGTTTGATATTTTTTTTACAATTTTGTAGGGTGCTTCATGTACTACTAAGGTCAACATTTCTTCGTGCTCCACCCCACCGATCACTGAGACTCAGCCTCATATACCTGTAGTATGTTTTACATTCATCTATTTAAAGTGTTTATATGCTTACTAGTTTATGTGCGACTTTTATTCATGTTTATATTTTGTGAAATTGTAGGCTTTTGGATTATCTCATATCGTATCACATTTACATCCTGACTCATTAGTGACATTGGCTATGCATCAGACATCTAATGTAAATGCTTATGTTTGATAAATTTATAGTCAAGTTCAATATAAATCAAAATTTTTGTATGTGTACAAGTTTTCAAATCATGATTTAAATATGTTGTTCAGGTGGATACTACCATTAATCTTGGCATGGCTACAATATTGAGTCAAATGCAGCCATCGACATTTTCCTTTGAGGTCATGATTCAAATTAATTTTACATTGTCTATTGTGTACCTATCTTTTATAGGTCTCAATTAGATAAATTTTCAAATTTGTTTGTTTTTACAGGACTTGAATGCATCAAATTTTGATGTTGGTGAGAGTGGACCTCCTTGTCCCATTGAGGGCATTACGCCACATGGACATAGGGTAAAATTTTAAATTATGTTCATTAATGTTACTTTTACTCTTTATGTGAACTATGAAAGTCATTTGAATTAAACACACTTGGTCTTCTGATGCAATATTTTATAAATGTACAAGAGGACGAGGTGCATCATGATGGTGCATCCCAGTCACCTTCATGTGGAGTGAAGAGGAGTGTAGATCACCTAGATGAGCATAGTTAGGCTGTGTTATATTATATATGATGGAAATTTTATACTCTTTTTCACATGTTAGAACTTGTTATGGTAGTTAGACTATGTTATTGTATGATGACACACATGTTATACATGGTATATTAGGAATTTTTATCATTTTATTTTGACTTGTGTTATATCAAGACTTGCTATCATATTATTTATATCATGTTATTTGGACTTGTGTTATCATGACTTGTTATTATATGTTATCAGGACTTGTTATCATATTATTTGTACTTGTGATTTGAATATAGATATATGTGAGTTTACATGTAATCAATTGTAATTAAATATGAATTACATAATATTATCATTAATAGTAGTTATTTATTTGTGTAATTGACAAGAGAAATTGATTTTAATTGACATGAAACAGTATACAAATGTAACTAGTATTGACTTCAAGATTAACTATAAAAAATACCATCTTTTAAAACCATGACATAAATTAATTTGAACTATGAAATATGGATACATACTTGAATAACTAAATTCAATTGTAATTAAATTAAATATAAATTGTAATTGAAAAAATTGGACATGAAGAAAAGT
>MU226109.1:322979-341830 GCA_018584345.1 Thuja plicata
TATATATATATATAGTGCTCCTTTCATCCCTACCACGAAATCTACACAAAATAACAATAATAAAAAAGGAAGCACAAAAAAAATCTATGTTTTCAAATGAGTGAGGAGAGAAAAAAATGGACTTTCTTTTGGAGGATAGAAAATACACCCTAACCCTAATTTAAAATTAGGGTTAGGGCATATCATATTTGTTTTTGAAAAAAAAAGTTCTAATTATTAATTATTTTAAATTTCAAATTTAGTAGGAAGGATTTTGGTGGGATTTAATTCTACCACATTCCTTTTTAAATTGACCTTGGGAATATTAGTTCCCTTATTAAAATAAACTTTTAATGTTAAGCAAAGATTAACTTTAATAGGATGATTTAATATAATTAATAATGGGTTACATAGGAGGAGACCATTTTGTAAATTTAATTATTTAATTAATAAGGTTTAGGGATATTATTTGAAAATTAAACATGAGCTTTAAAAGTTTAATTGTGATGTCTTAAATAAAAGAGTTAAACTATAAGGCTTTTAAGGGGGAAATTTTATAGTTATTAATTTTGTGGAAGTTTGGACATTTTAATGTAATATTAATACGAGGGTAATTAATAATCAAAATTAATTAATTAAAGATGATAATATATGACTTTGTTAAGGTATCTAGATGTAGGAAAGTGAGTATGAATGCGATTAATTTAATGAGTAATTATAGTCTATTTAATTATTGTAATTCAAATTAAGCCTTATTAAATGGAATTTTAAAAGGCTAGTTTATTTGAAAATAATTAGATTTTCCATTTTTAATTATTAACCATAATATTAGGGGTACTTAAATAATGTAATGGAAATCAAGTTATGATGTGCCCCATTGTCGAATTGACTCATTATGAACCGACTAGTCATTTAAACCTTTTTAATTGTGGACATTAAGTTGTAGTCATATCAAGTAGTAATCATGTCTAGGGATGTTGACATCTAGGTCATGACCCAAATTCTATAAGAGGATTTATTAATTCCAGTGAAGTTGTAAAATCTCTGTGTAAAGAACATAGTGAACGTTTATCCAACTCTTAGATTCTCTTTAACTACAACCTTAGTTATTTAATATGTTTCAAAAAAATTGTTGGTGTGTTTCTGCCCTAAATTTTGAGCATGCCAGATCTCAACTACTAACTTGTGACCACTGTGATACTAAATCTTAAATTAATCTCACTAGCCCTCTTGTTCAAATATTCTTGATAATCCGGGCTAATATTCATCATCCCACGGGTTAGAAAACCTCTTCATAGCTGGTGATGTGAAGACATTTGTGTCAACACAAGCCTTAAATCTGGCTCTTGATTGATGGTTGAAGAGTCTTCAGCAGAAACCCCAAGGTCTTGAGTGTGATTGCTTGACCAATAAGACAGACCTTTGATAGTGCAGCCTTTATAGAGAATGCAAGGATGGTCCACAAGAACATTCCTATTTCAACTTAAATCTTTTGAGTTCTTGCATGCTTTATAAAATTCCTCTACCTTAGAAATTAACGCATCCATCACTTTAATATTATTTTCTTCACATGATATCTTTGGATCAGTACTAGGCAATAAAGACAAATATTGCATACCTTTATCTTTGGAATGAGGAGTCTCCAAAAATGAATTATCATTTATCTCCCCCAAGCAGAGATTGACTCCACAGTATTCCTTGTGACTTTATAAACGTTCTTGTTGTATGGTTTCTTTATCGTTTGTTTCCTTTATGTTGACACCAATACAAGAATATGTTTCAATATGAGTTATAGCTTTACCATCATATCTTTGATATGCCACTTGATTACCCATACTGATAATAGATTGTTTAGCTTCTCTAGTATATGGTATTAAACCATCCATGGATGCAAATTTATCTTTTTCAAGAATATTTAGACCCTGAGAAAGCAAGAGATTCTCACCATTGGTTTTTTCTTCAATATCTTGCAAAGTTTTAAATAGGGAAGGATGAACCTCTTGAGGCTGAAATTGCATGCCACCGTAGAATCTCTTCAAGAAACCCTCATCTATTGGATTCTTCATAACTGTATCGCAAGAGAATTTATTCATCATCATCGTTGTCATCATTAAATGTAGGATCAAGGTATAATAATCTTTTTTGGATCCAAGCGGTGATTTAGGATTCGGTCTAAACAGGATTTCCAGCTTCTATTCATGGGGACGCACCTTTATATTTCTAAAGAAAAATATAGCACCAACAATTTGATTTCTTTTCCTAGTGGAGTTGCCAAAAAATTGTTAGTTCATATTTTGTCCTTAAATTATCTTTAAATTTCACTCACAATGCCCAAAATGAAAAACAAATGAGAAATAACGGTTTGATAGATCTTTGTTGAATGGATGATCTACCTTTGAATTTTAAAGGTACATCTCCCTCTTATGATGTAATTTAAGTTTTTGGATATGCTTTTAACCAAAAAGTAGGAAAAGAAAAACTAATACCTGAGCATCTATGCATACTGCAAATGTGAATAATAAGATTATATACAAAGAGGAGAATGGAAAGTGACACAAAGTTCACCCTACCAACACCAACAAGAAATAATCAGGGAAAGTAATAGAAAATCCATTCAGATAATATGAGCAATCAAGACACAAAGTTCATTAAATATTCAGTCTTAATCTATTGTAATAGATGAAGGTACCCAATAATGACTATAATTGACCTAAGAAAATAACAGCCATAAAAAAAAACATATAAACATAATGTTTTAAGAATTCCCCTTTATTTATTGGATAAAAACACAAAACATCAAAATCTTTGTTTCTATAAATATATCAAGTTTCCCCTCTTGAAAACTGCTACTGACATTTGTCCTTACAAAGATAAAATCAGAAAAAGACTCCTTCCCTAGAGCATAAACTTAAAGAAAAATAAATTACCTCCCTCTAGAACTCCTTTCTATCCTAAAAGAGTTTTATAATAAATAAGTGAGATGACCGTTCAGTTCTATAACTGAATCTCTTAAGAATGTGTCTTTTAATTTTCACTCCCGTAACTAATTCTTGGAAGATTATATCATTAAAATACAAGTTCATCTAATTTCCTGTGCCCACAAGTTTTGCAACATGCTGGCATTTTCATATAATATCATTTCAAACACTTCCTTCTTTGTCAGTATATCTTGATGCCATGTCGAGGAGTTTAGGAATTGAGTGGATTGTATCCCTCTTGTTGGGAGTGTTTTATGAAACCACCGACTTCACCATGATGCTGGAAGATAATTTGTTTCAACTTCATTTTTTTATTGATTATAAATTATTTCGGGTATTCAAATGCACTCGTACCCAAGAGAACTGGAAGATTTTGCAAACCATTATTACGACCAACACTGATGATATTCTTTATAGTAAAGTTGATGAGATCGCACGCCATCAAAAAGACCAACTCCAAGCATGTCGAGCTCCTGAGTTTATTTGGGGACTGAACACACAGGTTCTCGGGGTGTCAGGAGTACATACGAACTTCCATACCTGCATTTACCTTGGTTCAAGAGTTTGGGTAAGACCCAGACTTACTGACCTCATGGTGGATTTCAATTCTTCAACTAATTTTTAATCATTGATTGAGCCTAAGGATCACATCGGGTATCTTGGAGATTCTTGAACTGTATTTGTTATGATTCTTAGTACCCGACTTCAAAAAAATACTAAAATATTTTCAATAATGTTTGTCATTCTATAATTTTAACAATTCCCGTGGCTATTTTAACCTCGGAATCATGTCTCCAGAACAATGTATATCATTTGTGTAATTACATTGACATGTAGTGCCTCTGAGATATTTGTTTTCACACTTTTGATCAACATGAACTTTTGAAGTATGACCCATAGGATATGGAAAGATTTCAAAATTGGGACAATTATAAATAGGGTCTAAAGAGTATAAAGGAAGGCTTACCTACCCATAATATTTTTGCAAGATTTACCTACCCATCTTAATCGATAGTCATTTCATCTTTGGCTCCACATGCTTTTTTCTAGGTAAGTTTTACCCTACTCTTCCCTTATTTTTCACCATTTCTTGGTTGACCATGGTTATTTGTTATCCTTTTGGAGTTATTTAAATATGGGTTGGGAAAGGAATATATAGGATGGATCCTAGCACTTGTGAGAAGTGACAGAATGACCGCATTGTGTAGGGAAATCTTTTGGCTCATGGTATCACACCAAATTTGGAAAGCATGCATGGATATGACCCTTTGGTGTAAAAAAAAAATTGATGGCTACAAAGATGACATTTTGATAGCCTATGAAGTTGAATTTTTTTTCAATGAGTATCTAATTTCTAAGATAATGTAATTCTTCTCATATATGGGAAGTGTAACATAAAAGAAGGTGGTTAAGGTGAATAGAGTGGTTCCCTAATGCAACACCTAACCAATCCTTAGTTACATTGAAAGGTTGATAACCCAATAGGATCAAGTAAGGCTCAAGTGATAAGTGGGTGCAATGATCCTTTGTTTGTAAAATGTTGGGAATTGATTAGGGAGATATGATTGAATAATGTCAGGTAGAGGACTAGATAGGAGTAGATGACAACTTTAAGGATGCACAAGCTAATACAAATCAAACAACACAATACAAATGCTAGAAATAAGGTCTAAAGAATGTGACTAATCTATAGAATCAATTTGAATCTATTTTAGAGGTACTAGGTCACTTGAGCCATCCTAATCTCAGGACTAGGTTTCTTGGGCTTACATGTTCTTGGGACTAGGTCACCTGGGTCGACCTGTTCTCTACACTTTTGACTTTTTCTAGTCGTAGACTATTTGCGAGGTCGTAAAATTCCTATATTTGATTTGGTGTGAATGCCACATGTAGCTGTAGACAAGAAACAAGTAAAATGTTGTGTAGAAATGGGTTCTCATCAGTCAAACCCCAGTTGAGGAATCAACCTTGAAATAGAAATGAAATATGCATGAAAGAAAAGATTGTAAATGTAAAGTAGATATTAGATCTACAATGTAAATACATATACCTTCATAAATGTACTTTAAGGTTGTTATGTCTATGAAGACTCTTTTAATTTCTTGAATATAATTGTTTGTATTTGTTAAGTATTAGAATATAGAGAAGAAACATTGATGCCCTTCACAAATGCATAGATCTACAAATACTCCTCAAAGATCTTCAATGTTGTTATATTTGATTGACTCTTGCCTTGAACAATGCATCAATAAATATGGGTGGACAAAGGATCTTCTTGGTTGATTAAGGTTTCCTCTACTTGGCACTCATGAGGGAGATAATCTTACAACAATGGAAAAGAATTCCTTTAAAGATGCCTTGGATGCTTTAGATCTTGCTTCAAAAAATTTCTTGAAATCTTGATCATGATTACTAGAATGAGGAGAGATAGGTTTTTTATATTCCTCTTAAAATATTTTAGACCTCAAAAGTTGAAGGAATCCGACAAGATTTTAGATTTCCTTCTCACCAATGAGATGGGCCCCCAATTTGAATTTTAGCTTAAATGCAAGGAATAAGTCATTTGGGTGACCTATTCCCCCCACCCCCCTCTCCCCAAAAAAAATTATGATATTTGTTTTGGGAGTTTGTAATGTAGATAAGATACTATAATGGTAGGTGGTATGGGGCTAGATCAAGCATACTGGACATAAAAGCTAAAAAAAATACTAACATGGGGCCTCATTGAGATTCCAATCATAGGTGCTTACAATTTAGGATGATACATTTAGCCCCCACTTTAGCAAGAGTATGATATTACCTCATGATCATGGTCAAGTATATCAAAGCATTGGAAAAACATTTATCAAGTTCAAGGGGACAATGTGACACCAAGTCGCCAAGTGACCTAGGTCCTTATCAAATCCAAAACTAAGATAAAAGAGGCAACACTTGTAAAGAGAGTGAAAAGAGACATGACCAAATAGCCTAGTACAGTTTTGAATTAGAATGGGCCATTCAAATAGAGAAAGATCAATGAAAAGATGGAATTGATAGTCTAGCAAGTTTCATTATACTATTCAACCCATCAAAAATGATAACGAAGTGAAACATTAGAAACAAAGAAATAAACCACAGAAGGATTAGCCCTAAGGAAAAAATTGTCTCCGCAAGGGAACCATTTGCAAAAGAAGGTTTAGACCTAATTAAAGAATAGTATCCAAAGGAATCCGATCAATAATTTGCAGAAGGCATGATAATGTATTGAAAGAATGAATCCAAGGAAAGCATTATATCCTTAGAAAACCTATTGAATGAATTGAATTGTTGTGTATGTGTGTGCAAAGTGTGAAACACAGAGTAGAGTGTATCCCCCCATGTTAGAACAATTACAAAAACATTAATGGGAGAAATGGCTTTAACAGAGCATACATGCACCCATGAAACATTTCCACTATGAGATGCCCCGAAGCAAGGACAAACCAAGGTAAATGAAGCACATAAAAAAAGAGCACAAAGGGATCTACTAACTTTGGGTTCAGCATGATTTTATGGTCTGACAAATCAAAGATATGTTTCTTCCAACATCACAAAATGGAGTATTTCCAATGCATACAAATTTAGAACAATATCAAATAAACCAAAATACCTATATTAAAACTAACCTCGTTGACCTTCTATCAACAAGGTCTTGTGCTTATTTAAAAACAATTCTCTCAAAGCACTATACACAAGAGGCTATGTGAAATGAAGGATTTTGAGAAACGGAAATAAAAGAAATAAAATTTCCTTTTGAATAAAGATATATAAAATTTTGATGCAAAATGATGTTAGATCATGCCAAAGATGATAGTGTAATTTATATTAAAGATGCCAAAGTAAAACCATGATGCCAGGGCTTTTTTAATATGAGAATGCTATATTTATAGTTTTACTTGGAGAGAAGGAAACGTTGAGGAAAGGATGTGGCATAATAGGAGGTAGTTGGAGGAAGTTGAGAAATGATATATCTCACATTTGTAAAGTGGTGAAAATGTGCAGGGTGGATGATTTAATCAATAAGAGGGGTTTATGGTATGGTAGAGGTTTAGAGGTAAGATAGGTTTAGGGATCTATTAAATAAATGAACTAATTAATTAATTTAATGAATCATATGCATGATTTAATGATTAAATGAATAAATAGTATAAAATATTAGTAAATTAATTAAATAGATCAAAATATCTATTTAATTAATAGAAAAAATAATAATAATAATAATGACATTTTTATGTGTCTAGAATGCCTAGAATCACGTTTATTGTCACATTTTCTACATCATTGAAAGATGGATTTGAAGGCATACTTGGATTAAGTATCTATAATCGCATTGTCTTCCACATTCACCTCTTTGTAATTTACACATTCTACATCCATGGGTAAGTGCACCAAGTTGTTGGTCAGAAAAGTGGCCACATGAAGAAAAAAACTCAAAATTTTACAAAACTCGTGCGGGTTATTTGAAATTCAAAACATTTAGGCTTGGTAATTCTGAGCCTCAAAAAATAATTTGAAAAAATTATATTTTTTCATAATCCATGCGGTTATGAAGAACTAGAAGAAGTTCTTCATAACCTATGTGGGTTATGAAGAACTAAAAAAGTTCTTCATAACCCATGTGGGTTATGCAGAACATAAAAAAGTTCTTCATAACTCTTAAAATCTCCCAAAATCTAGAATCTTTTTTATAACTCCTATAAATCTGAAACCACTCTCAAAAATCCTGACAGTATTACATAAAACGTAACTTAAAATATAAGAAAGGAAAAATATGTAACTTATACTTAAATTTACATTTATGTTTCTCCCCAGAGCTCAAATCTTACTGTGAGTACATAGAAAGAGCCACGAGGAAAAGGGGTATCTGAATATAAAATATCTTTTCTGACAGACCCTTGAGAAGTACCCACTATTGTAAATGTCCTAAACAATTTATCATATGCGCTAATATGTTGATAATATGCGCTAAATTGTTGATCATATGTGCTAATATGTTGATCATATGCACTAAATTGTTGATCATATGCACTAATTTGTGACTCATATATGCTAATTTGTAGCTCATATGCACCACTTTGTGTAGCATATGTGCTACACTGCCTTACAGGGCTTAGTTTGGACTAAAACTCACTAGAAATTATGTTTTTTGAGGTCAAAACTCCTAGTTAAGTTCATTAAAGGGTTAATTAATTACCGATAGGAGTTAGAAACATGCAAGTGGATCTCAAACATGTCTAATGAAGTAAAAACCACATGATTGGTCCATCACATAGCTAAATTAAATACAAGTTACTTCTACATTATGTTAAACATGCACCCAAAACAACCAATCACACCATAACACCATGATAGTTTTACGAGTCGCCTTTAAGCCTTATAAACACAACCTTGAATATCATTATATAGTGAAATATTTCTACTAATAATCATTAAGAAACAATTTATTATGATTATGTCTAAATAATCTACTTAAGTGCCAAAATGCAAGAGCAAAAACTTCATAGGACATAAGGAAAATATACCCAGAGTGAAGTCCTAAAATGAACCAATCACGTTAACCAGAGATAAAGGTTAATCTAGGAAAATGAAAATGAATACACATTATCATACAATGATGATGATTACTCTATTTCATTATAGCATTACACTACCACTACATAATGCATACATCCACCCAGTCATATAAAATGAGTACATGAGTCTATACAAAAATGTCATAATATCAAGGTCATATTGTGTACATCATTGGGACCAATTGAAACTTGTAATCCACTCCCCAATGGTGGTTATCCATGCCACCAGACCACGAGGAACCCTCAATCCCTTTCCTTTCATGCTCTAGAGGTAACCATATGGCACAAACTCACACACACAACCAAGCATGCAATAAGGCTTCACATACACAATGCACAATACACAACCAATCACATGGGATGCACAAAATAATAAAGATCCATCCACAAGTAAACACAAAGGAACAATACAACATGATCAACACCACATATACACCCAGATTACAAAGCATAATGCAGGCACTACTGACGGCATGCACTCCATTGGTCTACAACCAAGAGTGTGGATCTACTTGAATTGCATATACTACTCATATACCATCTAGAATTGTGTACATATACCCCCCATCAACTCACTTGAAACCAAAAACACATGTTACCATGGCTCATATGATGCAACCACTTATCTAAAACCAAATCTCAAATACACTTTCTAGAAAAATCTCTTCATGCATGATAGCCAAGAAAACCATAGTGTTCTCATTAAGTAAAAATAGGTTTTACAAGGACCCAAAACCTTAGTGTTGGAACTCTAAAATTTTGGATAAATTTAGAGTGACTAAGTTAAAAATTTCTATAAGGAAAAAGTCAGTGCCATAAAAAACTTGTGGGGAAGGCCTACTTTGAGTGCAAGTAAAAAGAGACCCTGAGCTTTTCATGAGAAACCACTTGGAGAGTGTATATAGAACCTTTCATGGAGTATTTGTAGTGGGTTTCAGCTCTCAGAATTCATTTTGGATGTGTTTTTGGGACAGTTGTTTGAAGGTGTTGACACAGATCTGCATTGTGCACATATCCAATTTTTACTAAGTGACCTACTTTAGAGGTCTGCATTTTAAGCCCAATTGAACTACCTGGTATAATAATTTCTCTGAGACAATGTAGGAATTAAATTGAATCTCCATGTCCATTTCCAGATCCCTGTGAGTTCATGAGTCAAGGTTGCCAAAACCATTTCTATTTGCAATTAATTTTGGTTCTTTGAATGTAGTTTGCAGAATTACAAAGTACCCTACTTTGGGGTCCTACCATTTGCATTGAGTTGAATAACATGAGGAATTGAATGTTCCCTTATATTGTAAACATGGAATTTTATCTTCATGAAAAAATTTAGACCTTGGTCAATCCATCTGATTAGTTTTCTCGGCCCATTCCAAATCAAATTTATGTAATTTCACTGTGTTTGAGTTCAGAAAGTTATTGAAGGGCTGACTTTGAAGATTAATGTCGATTGACCAGTTGATCATTTGAAAAATATAGTTGAAGACTCGTATTCTTTATGTGAAAATGAATCAAGTTTCAGGGTTTCAGACCATAAGGGTCTCATTTGATAGGTTTGTGAAATCAAAATTAAAAACAATTTGTGCAGATTGCTAGTGTTGACAATTTATTTTTCAGAATAGCCACTTTCAAAAAATTGTAACTTCATATTATATAGTTGTTTTGAGATTCTATTTTTTTATCTATACTCTTTGTATGTAAATGTTTTCCCGCATGCCGTGACAAGGCCTCAAGACATGGGCTTCTATTTTTACAAGGGCTAATACAAAGGCAATTTATGCAGTTTTTACATATGCATGTGTCACAGTGTTTCAGAATGACCAGATTCAGGTAGTGATAACTCAAGCATGAATTTGAATTAGACCTAACCCTTTTGGACACGTGTTCTTTATACCTAATTAAGCACTCATCCCCGGTCGCGGTCTCCCAATGCAAAGTTTGATATCTTGTGAGGCATTGATTAAATGGGTTTCTAGAAGAGTTCAAGTATGCCCATTGGCAGAAATGACAAAATGGTCAACTTTGAACTTGATCATCTCACAAGTTTGAGGGTTTCATGAAAATATTCCTGGCATGTGTGATTAAATAATGGAGATGAGTATATCCTTCAGGTTTCACCTCTTGAAGTGATCATTTGATGAGTTTTTAAAGCCTGTTCCGGAGGTCAGTTTTCATTTTTTGGGACAGAATATAGAGATGTTGGAAGATATTTTTAGTTGCCACTGTGGAAAAATTTATAAATGGGATATTTCTAATAATTAAAAGGGAAATTCAAAATATGGTGAAGGCCTAACATAGAAAAAGTGTGTTGAATGTCAGATCATAGACAAGGGAAGTGAACCGTTTGACAGTATTTTGTAAAAGAAAAAAAAGGGAGGGGGCACCAGTGATTGTGGTAGAAAAATTGGGCATGTAAAAAATTAAGAAACCAGATGGAAAACATTATAAATATTTTAAGATAGTGTGCTTGGAGGATCTTGAGGAATTGCATGATGCCATAATGCATATTAAGGAATGTCCAAATTTTTTAAGGTGTGTCTTGCAGAGTTTATATCAAAAGATTTATGGAAAGACATGGAAACCCTCCAGAAAATGTAGTGGCAATAATATCTCTCTATCCATAGCGTCTAGATTTGGTGTTGCACTATTATCAGATGATGGGGGATTTTGATTAGTCAGAAACACACCGCCTAGAAAACATGAATCCAAAATGGGGTCTCATAGTTTGCCATGATAATAGGGAAAATAAAGCTTGTGCAAGATGGAGATGCTAGAGGAGGTTGCGCAGAAAACTTTGTTTAATATTTGTTTTTATTGACATCCAAACAAATGCAATTGGTAGGTTGAATGCCAATTTCCACAACCATTGCCAACATCCACCCCATGCATGGACTCCTCAAGCAAAAAGCTGCATAGGTAATGAAACAAAAGGGTTGCGCAGGTAATTGCTGATTTTGACATGACACTTAAAAAATGTTGGTTTGATGACAAGTGTGGACAGAGGCAGTCATTCTCTCTTCAAGTAGGGGAATATTGAATATGACCTCAAGCTGAGAAATTTATATGATTATTACCGTCCATTAGAGGTATGGCCTACAATTTTGATTGATGAGAAGACAAAGCTTATGGAGGAGTGGTGGGAAAGAACTCATGCACTCCTTGTTGAGGGTGGTCTGAATTATGCAGCTATAAGAGACTCAATTACAAATTCAAAAAATGGTTTTCGGGATGGTGTGACTTAATTGTTTGAGATCCTTGAGAAAATTGGGGTGCATGTTCTAATATTTTCAGTAGGTCTTGCAGACATTATTGAAGAGGTTATGATGTCGAAGCTTCATAGAAATTTCAAGAATGTTAAGGTGGTTTCTAATCGCATAGTTTTTTATATCCATGATAGCCTTTTTGAGTTTAAAGGCAAGACGATTCATGTATTGAACAACAAATGAACATGCTCTTGAAATGGCTGCTCTAGTCCGTGAGAAAAAGGGAAAATGAGTTTTGACGCGATGGGCAACAGAAATTTAAAAAACAAAAATCTATTGGCATTTATCCTACATGCATGGGGCAGTGAAATAGTTTGATTTTTTTATAATAGAGCGCTTTCAAATTAATATGAAGTTGAAAGAAAGAAGGCGCCCTTGGCGACGACCACTTGGGGGATGTTTGCAAGTGCTCCTGACTTGGTCAATGCAAACCATATTTTTGCACACAGAGTGGAAAACTTTAAAAAAACTATGGGGATTTATCCCACATTGGTGGTGGGATAGAATTTCCAAATTTTTATATGCAAAAGTGCATACAAGTTAATATGAAGAAAAGAGCCCAAAGGCTCTTGATGACTGTGCTCGGTTGGGTGAAGAAGTTGGTGACTACGAAGACAAACAAATTTTGGCAAGGCTTGTGCATAGGATGACATGGAGGTACACATGGCAGTAGAGGAGCATCAAACATACACAAATCTTGAGTCGCAGAAGATCAACAACAGGCGATGAAGGCAGAGAAAATCAATGGTTGGCACAATGCCTAGAGCCCAAAAGATGCATAAAATTGATCTACCTGGTATAATAATTGTTCTGAGACATTGTAGGAATGAAATTGAATCTCCATGTAAATTTCAAGATCCCTGTGATTTCATGAGTCAAGGTTGCCAAAACCATTTCCATTTGCAATTAATTCTAGTTCTCTGAATGTAATTTGCAGAATTATAAAGTAACCTACTTTGGGGTCCTACCATTTGCACTGAGTCAAATAACATGAGGAATTGAATGTTCCCCTATATTATAAGCATGGAAGTGTATCTTCATGAATATTTTTAGACCTTGCTCAATCCATCTGGTCTGTTTTCTCAGCCCCTTCCAAATCAAATTTATGGAATTTCACTTTGTTTAACTTAAGAAAGTTATTGAAGGGCCAACTTTGAAGATTAATGTAGGTTGCCCAGATGATCATTTGAGAAATCTAGTTGAAGCCTCGTATTACTTATATGAAAATGAATCAAGTTTTAGGGTTTCAGACCATAAGGGTCTCATTTGATGGGTTTGTGAAATCAAAATTAAAAGCAATTTGTGTAGATTGCTAGTGTTGATAAAATTGATTTTGAAGATTAGCCACTTTCAGAGAATTGTAACTTGATATGGTTGTTTTGAGATTCCAGTTATTGATCTATACTCTCTGTATGTAAATGTTTTCCCACATGTAGTGACAAGACCTCAAGGCATGGGTTTCTATTTTTACAAGGGCTATTCCAAAGGTAATGTATGCAATTTTTACATCTGCATGTGTCACAGTGTTTCAGAATGACCAAGTTTAGGCAGTGATAACTTGAGCTAGAATTTGAATTCGACCGAACCCTTTTGGACACATGTTATTTGTACCTGATTGAGCACTCATCCCCAGTAGCGGTCTCCCAATGAAAATTTTGATATCTTATGAGGCAGTGATTAAATGGGTTTCCAGGAAAGTTCAAGTATGCCCATTGGCAGAAATGACGAAGTGGTCAACTTTGAACATCAGCATCTCACAAGTTTGAGGGTGTCATGAAAATCTTCTTGGAATGTGTGCTTACATGCTGAAGATGAGTATATCCTTCAGGTTTCACATCCCGAAGTGATCATTTGATGAGTTTTTAAAGCTCATTCTAGAGGTCAATTTTCATTTTTTCAGACAGAATACAGATATGTCGAAAGCTATTTTTAGTTGCCACCTAGTTAACGTTTTTCACTCTAGAAAAAGTGGAAGTAGTGGAAAATTTTTTAAATAGAATATTTATGATAATTAAAAGGTCAATTCAAAATGTGGTGAAGGCATAGCATAGAACAAGTGTGTTGAATTTCAGGGCATAAACAAGGGAAGTGAACCATTTGACAATATTTTTCAAAAGAAAAAAAAGGAAGGGAACCCCACTCATTGTGGTAGAAAAATTGGGCATGTAAACAATTAAGAAACCAGACAAAAAACATTAGAGATATTTTAATATAGTGTGCTTGGAGGATCTTGAGGAATTGCATGATGCCATAATGCATATTAAGAAATGTCCAAATTTTTTAAGGTGTGTCTTGCAGAGTTTAGATCAAAATATTTATGGAAAGACATGGAAACCCTCCAGAAAATGTAGTAGCAACAATATCTCTCTATCCATAGCATCTATATTTGGTGTTGCACTATTATCAGATGATGGGGGATTTTGATTAGTTAGAAACACACTGCCTCGAAGACATGAATCCAAAATGGGGTCTCATAGTTTGCCATGAAAATAGAGAAAATAAAGCTTGTGCTAGATGGAGATGTCAGAGGAGGCTACGCAATAAAATTTGTTTAATATTTATTTTTATTGGCATCCAAACAAATGCAATTGGCAGGTTGAACACTAATTTCCACAACTATTGCCAACATCCACCCCATGCGTGGACTCCTCAAGAAAAAATTTGTGTAGGTAATGAAACATAAGGGTTGCACAAGTAATTATTGATTTTCACATTACACTTACAAAATGTTGGTTTGATGAAAAGCATCGACAGAGGTAGTCATTCTCTCTTCAAGCGGGGGAATACTGAATATGACCTCAAGCTAAGAGAGTTATATGATTATTACCATCCATTAGAGGTCTTCCCTACAATTGTCATTGACGAGAAGACAAAGCTTATGGAGGAGTGGTGGGAAAGAACTCATGTACTCCTTGTTGAGGGTGGTCAAAATTATGCAGCTATAAGGGACTCAGTTACAAGTTGATAAATTGGTTTTCAGGATGGTGTGACTCAATTTTTTGAGATCCTTGAGAGAATCGGGGGCCTATTCTGATATTTTTAGCAAGTTTTGCTGACATTATTGAAGAGGTTATGCGGCAGAAGATTCATAGAAATTTCAAGAATGTCAAGGTGGTTTCTAATCGCATGGTTTTTGATATCCATGGGAACCTTGTTGGGTTTAAAGGTAAGATGATTCATGTATTGAACAAGAATGATCTTGCTCTTGAAATGGCTGCTCCAGTCCATGAGAAAAAGGGAAACTAAGTTTTGATGCGATGGGCAATAGAAATTTAAAAAACAAAAAGCTATTGGGATTTATCCCACATGTGCGGGGAAATGAAATAGTTTGATGTTTTTATAATAGAGTGCTTGCAAATTAATATGAAGTTGAAATAAATAAAGTGCCCTTGGCGACAACCGCTTGGGGGATGTTTGCAAGGGCCCCCGACTTGGTCAACGCAAACTAAATTTGTGCGCAAAGAGTGGAAAACTTTAAAACAACTATGGGCATTTATCCCACATTGGTGGTGGGATAGAATTTCCAAACATTTATATGCAAAAGTGCATACAAGGTAATATGAAGAAAAGAGCCTAGAGGCTCTTGGTGACTATGCTCGACTGGATGAAGAGGTTGGTGACTGCGAAGATAGACAAATTTTGGTAGGGCCTGCACGTAGGATGACATGGAGGTACATGTGGTAGTACAGGAGTGTCATACATGCACAGATCATGAGGCACAGAAGAAAAATGACAGGCGATGAAGGCAGAGCAAATCAATGGGTGGCGCATTGCCTGGAGCCCAAAAGATGCACGGAAGATATCTTCAAGACAACATGACTGCATGATGTGTGGAAGGGCCAAGAGAAAGGTGCATAAGATGGAAGGTGAAGTGGAACTCATAGCATAGGAAGGTTTGATGGCCATAGATATTGAGGTAAGATCAATGTTGGGCGCGTTTCCTAAAATCTCAGATCTTCCCATTAAGGCATCACGACCGCGTGACATGTGGTAGTCTGAAAGGTGGAGGGCTGAGTAGAAAGGATAAGGGAAGTGATGGAGGTGCCTAGGTGGACTATGCAGCCAGTGGTAGACCGACATGTGGCAAAATCTGGTGAAGACATGTGCAGAAAGGATTAAGAGTGAGTGCATAATGAATAGTTAAAGTGCAGAATAATAAAATATAAGTCAATAATTTAAGTGTAAGATTTAAAGATTTAATCTGCACAAGAGATATATTATAATGCTTTTTAAAACATTGAAAATATGTTTATCTTCAAACATGAATGTGCATTCACAGGAGGCAATTTTAAAAGACATAATGAAATCAGATTTCAAAGGCATGCATGGAAGATTTTCAGATTTTGAGGAGGCAAAGAGGATATTTGCAAAGGAAATCAGATTTTTAGTCTGGTGAAGGGGGAAGATATTTGGAAGAATAAAATGGTTTTGGAGGGAAGAGACACTTTTCAATCAGAGTTTGTTTGAGTTTTTTCTTCTTCTATTTATGCTTTTCTTCTTCATAGGATAGGGTTCCACTTTTTCTGGTTCCCAGTTCCAGTTTTTGGCTCCAAGAAGAGTTTCCAAGGAGAGGTTCTAGTATTCTGAAATGTTTTTGATAAGCTTGTAATAGTTTAGTTTGTTTCTTGGTATTTTGGGTTAAATGTGTAGACAATAGAATTTCAAATGCATACAGCCAGCAATAATATAATGTATTATTGATTTTCCCATCAACCTGTCTCCCTTTTTGTGATTCATTGTTTTACAAGTGAAAGATATCAAGGATTTATGAGCCTATCCACTTGATCTTCTTGAGTGTGTAATACTTTTTTTTCGTCTTCTTCAAGGAGGAATTTAAATAATTTTGAGTAGGTGTTAGTGACATTAAATGCATGATGCAGATTTCTAAAGCAGAGCTTTGTGATTATGTTGAATATCTTATTAATGTAAGGCATTAATATGCAAATATTTGTAGAGAAAATTGGGTGTGCATCTGGAATCTCTCTAAGGTCTCATATATGACTCTATGCCTGGGATTAGGCACTAGCTTTATATTTTTTCATACTTTCAGAATTCATCTTAAAATCATATACAAATCCTTTTAGTTTCATGTTTATTTATGTGAAGATAACTTATCTAATTCTCAACATACTTAATGTAGGTGGGAGCTTGCATAAGATTGGTAGGGTTATGGATGCCCATTTCCTACAATTTTTAAAACTATCCACAGTTGTGTGTCTGCATAGTGGGTTTTAGAAAGAGGTTTATTATGTATGCAAATATGTGTTATTAGGTACACCCGCTTGAGTGTGTGGAACTCGAAGTGAAGAAGGCTTGTATGCCTTGTTATGTTGGATTTTCTTATCCTTAATCTATAGTTGAAGCAGATTTTGTGAGTTAGATGAAGATCCCTAGGTTTGGTTCTTATTTCCTCTTTTAGGATTGAGGGTTACAAGAAAAAGCACTAACACATAGCAAGAACAAGAGTACCAAGGAGACCATAAGACAGATCATTTTCATTCCAAATGTGATATACATTAACATTATACCAAGGATTCCATAAATTAATATGAATTTTTATGTCATTGCACACTAACATACAAATAGATGCATACCCAGAACTAGTTACACAGAAGAAACCAAATGGAACCATTGCATAAATCCAAACAATCCAATGAAATTATCAATGTGAACCATACAAGATTGATAAAATCCATTAATGATTTTATAAATTGTATTGCATCACAAATCCAATTTCTTATATCTTCACAAGATCAAAAATAATTTGGAATTTCTCCAACAAAAAAAATGGATGCATAGAGCCAACCAAGCCAAAACCACTAAATTTTCAAAGTTATCCAATTAAAAATCTAGGAAACCTCGTTTGTTCTCACACCTTCTGCATCACAAAAATGTAATCAAAACTTATAAATACTCAACCAAATGAATTCTAGCAGTGTATGAACACAAAAACCCTCATTTTCGATAAACAAGAAGGAAAGCCTTGAATATACATTAAAATCCATCCAAATAATTTGCAATGGAAATAAAGTCAACATAACATGCTCATTCAACAAATTCCAACCCATTAAATCATAAACCAAATGAGACTTGGGGAGAATTTAAGTACTTACCTCTTCATGAGGAAAACCAAGAAAAATAAATAAATAAAGAAACTCCTCACCAAATTCCATAAAAATTTGAGGGAAGGGGTCTCTCGACACAAGGAATCTATCATTGAAGTACCCACAAAATGATATCCTCCCCAAAAATTCTCCATGAGACAAATTCAAATTTCATGAGGGTTTTCCCATGCAACTCTAAAATTGGGCAAAAATTATAAAATATAATGGCTAAAATGAAGAATGCACTTTTCAATATTAAAAAGGCTCTTTCCAAAACTATATAAAATATATCGGAGTCATAAAAATTAATATCCAAAATAAACTTTTAAAATTTAAAAGCCAATGTCCATAATAAAATTCCAATTAAATACCATAATCTCAAAATACTTGTTGGTGACTGTAGACGTCCAAAAATATTAATATTATTTTCCCTATTATTCCTCTAACTATTTAATTCAATCAATTAAATAGTTTCATTTATCAATAGTTTAAACACTATTCTAATGTATTTTATTTAAATACATTTGCCTCCACAAAATCCCCTTTTAATAAATTTATATTTATTAAATCCTCCATATCCCTGATTCTTCTAAAGCATGATTTATTCAAATTCAATTTGGATTATAATCTAAACCCTAGCTACGAACCTATTAATCCTACCCTAAAGCCTACCCTTTTCCTACCCTACTCCCATCACCTCATTTCCTAAGTATGCTTCCACACCTAACTGTCCTCTAACCATGTTTAATGGGTGATTCCTAATCTTTTTAAGGCTAATGGAATGCTCACCCACATGGGGAATTTCTCTTCAAAATGGGCACCCATTCCTCTTTAATTCTCTCTTACAACTTTGTCTCCCCTTTTGAAATATTGAGCTACTCAATATTAATGCCAATTTTGACTCAAAATTGGCCATCTTTTCAAGTCCATGTGTCT
>MU226109.1:341977-388572 GCA_018584345.1 Thuja plicata
CATTGTCTTGCATTCTAATCATAATAGTTTAATCATTTGGAGAAGTTTTGAGACTAGTCACTCCATACTAGTTCTTGAATCCTTCTCTCTTCATCTAATCTTGCATTGATCATAATCAATCCACTTGAGGATCCATTGCATTTGTGTTTGACAGAGCACATTCACATTCCCATAAGAGAGAAAATCAAACAAGCCTCTTGGGTGCAACTTGTTTCCGCTCTATCCAATGATATGAGGATACTTTTTATGTTTTCTTACTTGCTTTAATTTCACTTGAATTTCATATGCTAACCCTCTAACGATTTCATGTTTGTGAGTGATTGCAGGTTGAAGATTTTCCTCATACTACAGTGACAATAAATATATAATAACATAACAATCAATGACACCATCCAACATAAAATTACATATTAAATAACTCATACATTGACCAAAAACCATTACGAACACCACAAAATATACCACACAGTCAAAATACATATCTCAACATACTAAACAAGGTTGTCAGTTGTTACCACCCAATAGTTGGCTAACCAAAATACACAATATGGAAATTTTTTCCCAAACACTGAATGATAATTATCGCTAGGGGAATTAGTTGGCCATATGATTGACTCTATATTTAACCACGGTTAATTTTAAATTATATATATATATATATATATAATCCTTGCCAATTTAGGGGAAGTCGATGCCCTATACCTATCCATGTTAGGGCAATAGACAAAAAACATGTGCATGTATGTAATATCAAACAGCGAAGGGGATCGAGACATCATGTGGGCCTCACAATTGTGTAACTATGACTTCATCTCTCTTTGTACAAGCACATTATATAATCACAATATTGGCAAATAATCATTATTTTAACATTGAACAAACACAATATCGTCCATCACCATTCAGGCATCTTAATCATATCTCATCTAACTAGATGCACCATTTTCTATAATATATCATTAGATAATATTGTTGTCACTAATCACCACATGATCACATATCCTAATAATTAACTACCATCTACCACTATCATGTAACTTTTTTATCATAGCAGGAGATATCATAAATTCACAAGTATAAACTCCTATCAAGACTGCAAATACCACCACACATCAAAGGCTAAAAAATTCATCCTATAGAATATGTAATCATTTTAATTAACTTAGAGAATCCTATCATAAATTAATTCCTTATTAACTTGCAATATAACAGATGTGCTTCTAGCTTTACTAACTACTGTTTAAAATCAGATATGCTTACTTCATACCGCATCTGATCCAGGGTCTAAATTCTTGTTACCTTCTTAATGAGGTAGGGTTGAGGTGGCACTACATCCTCCCCCATAAGACTTTACTTACTCCCTAAAGTTGCAAGGCTAAATATAGAAACACATATCCCATTAGTCCTGAAACATTATTTAACAAACTTCACAAATATGCTTACTCCTTAGATCTAAATAATGATAAAAGAAAATAATCCTCACAGGGATGTATATATATATTACCTGTTGTAACTACATCTTTTCATATACTTACCAACTATTATGTTTTGAATTTACCCCCACAAATGTGCAAGTGCAAGCTTTCATTTAGGTTAGTACCAAAGAATAAACTATGCATTCCAACATAAGAAACAACATGAACCACTTTTGTATGCAAAATTTGGTCATCAATGCTCTATAATTTACTCCCTTATCACATATTTTTCCTTTAAATTACATTTTCAGCTATAAAAATAGCATCTTACAATATAATTTCTACTTATTTTCTTTTCATTAATTCATAAATAGCTCACAATTAACAGAAAATTACATTAATTCTTACTAATCCACACATGGAATGTACACTAATTCCCACAATAGCACTTGAATTACTACCAAAATTTCATTTTCAAGGAACATAACTAAATTTAATCACTTAATTTATGTTAGCATAACTGATGCAGTGATGCTAAGTATTACATTGATGAAGATTGGTACATATTTGATGACAGGTGAATCAGTTATTTGGTTGTCATAGATGTCAACTAATTGACTTAGTTTTTTTTAGTATGTTACCAGATATTATGTAAGAGAATTATGAGTTTTAGTATGTTTCTGGTGTTTCTATTCTAATGGAATAATATGTCATGTGTTGTGATGTTAACTTTTCCATTGTGACTTTTGATATGAATAATTGAGTTGGTTATGATTGAATGAACTCAAACTAGGTAACTTCTCAAATAGATAGTGATAGACTGTAAGTGATTTGAATGTTATCTCAAATCAGTATACTATTTGGTGGAGTGGTCATAGGATATGATTGAGAACAATGTCAAGATACTATTTTTATGATTGTGACTCATATTATTGACCGATGCAACTAGTTTAGTGACTGAAAGTGTTGTTAACAAAATGAACATATAAAATAAGACAGATTTCTTCAATAGGTTATGAATATTTGTGAATCGGTGAAGGAATTTGAAGTGTCAATAAGATCGGTGATGATTTTTGTAAATTATTTAGGTAGTTCAATGATTTTTGGAACTTACTTGACATCGCATTGATTGAGGTATGCATTTTAGGTGGATTCTACAAGAAGTTTTTATTTGTCAAACAAGTTTTTGAAGATGGCTCAACTACCCAAGTAAAATCCATATGTAAGCTAACGCAGTCAGAGAAAAATATTTTATGAGTGGTTAGATAGATTGTATCTTACCTAATATGATCTGGATTGTTCATATCTCAGATCTAGGGTTTGTTTTAATTCAATGGAAATAAATCTATATATTGGAAGATTGAAGAAGAAGTTAGAGAGCTGATAGTGAATTGCATAAGGATTTGGTGAAGGAGAAAGTAAAGGAATCTAGTGTGATCAAGCTGATGTACAGTATAGATTATGGAGAAGAAGTATAGAGATTAACATGGGTCTAATCATACTGAGGTAGTGCAAATTACACAAATCACTTTATCTGTTGATTTCTAACCATTATAATAGTGAAATCCCTTAATAGGGCAGATCCTAACATATCTTTGTTGTAAATCCTCTAACAAGGTGGCATTAGAATTGAATTTTATAAGTCCTCTAACAAGGCTTATCCTAACAGGGAAAACATCCTAACAAATCTAAGGATAATCCCTTAATCGGGTAGCACATAACAGTGTTGTTGTAACCTTTAACAAGGTAAACTCCTAAAAGGTGTATTCCAGAAGAGTACAGATTTTGTGGGTACCAACTCACACCATTATTATTTTTTTCCCATTTTGGTTTCCATGGGATAAATATGGTTTTTATAGTGTGTGGTTGATTACTTATGGATGCATGCATTGAAATTTTTACTTATGTTAGTTGTTGTTGAATGTTTTGGTGCATAAAGTTTAAAAGAGGTTGAAATTTGTATTTTTTTATTACTGATTCACCCCTCCCCTCTCATTAATTAGACATATATTAATAATTGGTATCAGAGTTGTGGTCCCCTAATTGTGAAATCTTAACAACTTGAGGGAAAAATATAAACATATATAAGAAAGAAGCACCTAATTTCACTAAGGAAAATTTCCCTATATGGGTAATCAGGATGAAGTTGCATATGTCAGGTATTGGAGAGAAAGCATTGGATCATCTAACAACTAAGTATTCTCAACCTTCTGGAATCCTAACTCCTAGACAAATAAAGAGAAATCTAGAGCATAACTCTATAATGATAGAAATTGCAATTTCTCTATCTGATGTTGAGTTTTTAGATATCAAGGAAATGGATAGTTCTAAAGATATGTGGGAAAAGATGATAACAGTTCAGGGCGTTGATGTTCATGTTGAGAAAGAAAAGGTGGACAGTCTCAAAGGAAAGTATGATGAAATGAGAATGCATGAAGGAGATAACAATACACAATACAACAATAGGCTAAAAGAGGTGGTTTCTTCTATCAAAGGAGCTGGTGGTCAACTCTAATAAGATGAAGTGGTAAGTAAATTCTTGAGAACCCTACTACCATAGTATGCTATTAGAGTCTCTGCTATACAAGAATTTAGATCTATCAATCCTACAAATGTGACTCTAGATTCTTTGGTTGCAAATCTTACTTCTTTTGAGTTAAGTAACTTTGATAACAGTATGCCTAGAGAAGAATATGCATTCAAATCTTTCCTAACCATTGGTTCATCAAAGAAAGGAAAAGAACTCCCTAAAAGTTTTGAAGGAAATCATAATTATGATTCTATCTTGTATGAGGAAAGAGAACAAGAAGAGTTGGAAGAACTACTAGCAAGGATATTACCTAGAGTATAAGGAAAGTACAAAGGTAAAATTCCCTTAAAATGCTTTTCATGTAACAAAATTGGTCATCTTGCATCTGCGTGTCCTCACAATGATAGGAAGGATAAGTTCAAGAAATTCAGGAATTTCAAAGATAAAAGAAAGAAGGCATGTTACCTAGCAGAAGATGGAGTGACTGATGAAGAATTACATGGAAGAGATGATGAGGAAAAGATAGTATTTTTTGCAGTCAAAGAAGAACCCTCTATTGGAAACTACAATTGAAACAATTTTTATATTTCCATTGATGTCAAAAATTAACTGGTAAGATAGTTGCTATCTTGTAAAGTGCCATATCAATTGATTGATGAAGAATATTTGAAAAGGAGAGATAACAAGAAGAGCTAGTGAAAGGGTTGACTTATGTGAAACTACAATGGGTACTTGATGATATCACACCTTGAAAAGGTAATATATTGTTTATCTTAATTCTAAGTGAAGTTTGGATGACTACAATATTAGTCTTGACCGAGTTGCAGAGTAGAAGATTAAGAAACATAAGTTCAAAATAGTTTGTGTCGAGTGATGTGAGTGTTGACCAACTACCAGTATATGACAAGAAAATTTAGTGTCGATTGAGCATCAATATGTTCCGAGTGTTAGAGAGTTATCGAGTTACACAGAGATGACCAAGTGATAGAACACAGTATTGACTGAGTGTCAGTATTATGATAGTTTGAGAGAGATTTGAGATCCCAACCAACATAGTTGATTTTCTTGGGATATGTGAAGCATATTTAAGATAAGGATGATTGTTGTGGAGAATTAAATGAGCATTTAATATATGTTTAACCATTTTATGTATGGATTCAAGGAGTTTTAGGATGTATTCTACAAGGTAGATGGAAATGAAATGTTGGAAGGATTTGTTGGATCTAACCTAAACCTAAGATCTACAATGATGATTACGAAGCAATGGATTGAGCTACTTGATCAGAGAGGTATAAGATTAACCTAATTGTAGGTTATGAGAAGAGTGTGGTATGTGGTTAATTTAGTTGATTAGAAAAATCTAAGTAGAAGGAAGAGAAGGCTGAAGAGAGCAGTATAGGACTGCACATGGGTGATTGCTTGAAAGAATTCTGAGCATATCATAATGATAGAGATGAAAATAAAGGCCATTCGATGAATTAGAATTTGAGATATAATTGAATCTTTATTTGAAAAGTGATTTGTATGTTTGAGATCACAATTTGTTGTTACTTTCTAACCATTGTATCAGTTGAAAAATCTGTTTAAACAAGGTTGACCTGACAATCATGTTGTTAAATCCTTTAATCAAGGTGACATTCTAATGGAATGGTCTAAGCCCTCTAACAAGGCTCACTTTTAACAAGGTGATTAAATCCTTCAATCAGGTCACATTTAATAGTGTGTATTATAACATTTAACCAGTTTGGCTTTTTACAGAGCTCACTTCAGAAGAGTGAAAAATTAGTAGCATGTTACTAGTGGTTTTTCCCATATTAGGTTTCCATGTTAAATCCTTGTGTCATACTTGCATGAATTTTATTTGATGTGTTTTATTTTGAAGAGTTTTATATTATACAAGTTGATTACATTAGGATAGTATACTACAAGTTTATATTGTTGATCATATGCTATAGAGACCGAGTGGATTACTGAGTGGATCTAAGTTGGTTGAAGTGTTTGAAAGTTCAATTGGTACATCTGGACCTTGGATAATTGATTCACCCCCCCCCCCCCCCCCCCCCCCTTAGTTATTCTAAATCATTCTAACAATTGGTATCAGAGCTATTGTGGTACTTGTAGAGAAAATTTTGAAGGTACTTGAAGCTAAAGATCAAGATGTATAAAAAGGAAGTACTGAGGTTGAACAAGGAGAATTTCTCTGCATGGAAAATTTTGATGAATTTACACCTAGCTGGAATTGGAGATGCTACAAAATACTATGTGGAACATGATTACATAATAGTTCTTGCACATATGATAGCTCAGCAGATGAAAGAGACATAAGAACACAACCAAGCAATGTTGGAGATTGCATCAGCCCTAAGCTATCCTAAATTTGAAGATATAAAAGATTATGAAACTGCAAAAGAAATGTGGGATACACTGGAAACTATCTATGGAGGTGATACAAATGTACTAAGAGCCAAATTTGAAAGCTTGAGAGGTAATTTTGATGAAATAAGAATGCAAGATGGTGAAACTATTGTTCAGTATTGTAGCTGAGTTAAGGAGGTTGTAAATTCTATTAGAGGATCCAATGGAACTATTAGTGATGATATTATTATTAGCAAGGTACTTAGAACCTTACTTCCTATATATTATATTAGAGTATCTACTATAAAATAACTAGGATATAATCCTAGTAACAACTTAACTCTAGAAGGTCTAGTTGGTAGACTTACTAATTTTGAAATGTCAAATTTTGATAATTTCACTCCTAACCATGTTGATTCTGCATTCAATTCACAATTGACTCTTCATGAATCAAGAAAATTAAAATAAAGACATGTGAATAGAAAAAGTGACACTTCTGATGAAGATGAGAAAACTACACTTATTTCATATATGAGTAAAGGTGATAGATGGATAATTGATAATGATTGCTCATATCACATGACTAGTGATAAAAGTAAATTTGAAACCTTAAACTATTGCAAAAGGTGGTAGTGGGTAATGACAAACCATGTCCTATGGAAGGAAAAGGATCAATAAAACTAACTGATAAGATCATATGTGACAATGCCTATTGGGTGGAAGGACTAAATTATAACTTATTGAGTGTTTCTCAGTTGAACACTTTTGGATACCGAATTGAGTTTCATCACATAAAATATAAGATCTTTGATGCTATTGGTGAACTGATTGGAATTGGAGAGCATGCAAGAGGTAATTTTTTCAATCTAGATTTATCTGATGAGACATGTTTGTTTTGACAATATGATTATATATGGTTATGGATTAAGAGGTTATATCATTTGAACTTTGACAATTTTGTAAACATTAGTGAGATGAAAAGAGTGAGAGGGTTACAAAGATTGAATAAACCTGATAATGTTATGTGTAAGCAATGTCAGTTGGGAAAAATGACAAAGTCTAGTTTCAAGAGCAAAACCTATACTTCTGGTGATATTTTAGAATTGGTTCATATTGACCTTTGTGGACCTATTGGTGTACAAATTTATGGAGGTAATAAATATTTCATACTATTTGTTGATGATTACTCTATAATGATGACTGTAATGTTTCTCAAACAAAAATTTGATGCTTTTCAGTTGTTTAATTGGTATTTGGCAAAAGTTGAAAAAGAGACAGGTAAAAGCTTGAGATGTCTGAGATATGACAAAGGAGGAGAGTTTATATATAATTATTTCAACTTATTATGCAATGATAGAGGAATTAAAAGATAGATGTCTACTCCAAGGACTCCCCCACATAATGGCATAGCCAAAAGAAGGAATAGATCAATAATAGATTGTGCTAGAACATTGATGATAGAAAAGAATGTTGCACAAAAGTACTGGAGAGAAGCTTTAAGTACAACAGCCTATACCTTGAACCAAGTACAAGTCAAGAAAGGTACTGATATTACACCTTATGAGTTATGTTATGGTTATGCACCTAATGTAAACTATTTTAAATTTTTTGGGAGAAAATGTTATATATTGAAGGACAACAGAAATGGAAAACTTGATCCTAAGAGTGATGAAGGCATATTCCTAGGTTATTCCACTAAGAGAAAAGTGTATAAGTGATTTAATTTTAATACTAAAAATTTTGTGGAAAGAAAAAATGTTAGAATTGATGAATATGCATAAAAGAATGAAGTGGAATACAAGAAAGAACCTAAAGATTACAAATATTTCATTTACTTGAACAAAGGAGAGCTCAGTAGTGTGCCTGAACCTGAAAAAGAAGTTGTCGAACAACAAAATGATTTTGTCGAGCAAAAGAAAGAAAATGTCAAGTTACAGAAAGACATTGTTGAGCATCAAGAGGAGACTGTCGAGGAAGAAGAAGACACACAAAATGAACCTAAAATTAATTTTGATGATGAATCTGAGGATGAACAACAAGAGAAAAGAAGACCAAATCCTACACTAGAAAAATATGTAAGAAGACATCATAAACCTGATCAAATTATTGGAGATAAAGATTCAGAGGTCATGACAAGAAGCAAATTGAAAAATTAGACATGTATATTTTGTGAATTTGAGCCAAAATTAGTGAAAGATGCTTTAGGAAATGAAGATCAGATATAGGTCATGAATGAAGAAATTGAAAAAATTGAGAACAAAACCTAGACACTAGTACCGATACCAAAGGACAAGAATATTATTTGAACAAAGTGGGTATTTAGAAATAAGCTGAATGAGCATTGAGAAGTTATAAGAAATAAGGCTAGACTGGTATGTAAAGGTTATGAACAAGAAGAAGGCATTGACTATGGTGAGACATTTGCCCCAATTGCTAGATTTGAAGGAGTTAGAACTCTACTGGCTTATGTAGCCTACAAGGGACTCAAAGTATATCAAATGGATGTCAAATCAGCATTTCTGAATGGAATACTAGAAGAAGAGGTATACATTGAACAATCTGAAGGATTTTTTGATTCAAGCAAGAAGAATAGGGTTTGTAAGCTACATATAGCGTTGTATGGATTGAAGCAAGCCCCCAGAGTATGGTATGAGAGATTGCATAATTACTTATTCAATATTGGATTTACAAGGATGAATGACAATAGTAATGTGTACTTAAAGTCTAAGAAAGGTAAAGGGATATTGTTAGCTGAAATATTTGTTGATGATATCATATTTTGAGGACAAGATTTTTATGGTAATTATTTGCAAAAGAGATGCAAACTAAATTTGAGATGTCTATGTTTGGAGAGATCAAATTCTTTGTTGGTTTGCAAGTATATTAGATGAAGAAAGGCATCTACATTACAAAATCTAAGTATATCAAGTAGATATTGAAAACTTTTGGCATGGAGGACTCCAGACCGATAAGTACTCCTATGGCTACTGGACAAACTATCAAAGACTAATGAGACAGCTGAAGTGAATCAAACCCTGTATAGATCAATGATTGGAAAACTACAATATGTTGTCCATAGTAGACCAAATATTGCATTAGTAGTTGGGATTGTTGCAAGATTTTCTGTAAATCCTAAAGATATTCACTTAATGGCAGTGAAAAGGATTTTGAGATATTTGAAGGGAACAAAGCACTATGGATTATATTACAACAAGAATGAGAAGTTTGAACTAAAAGTTTACATAGATGTGGAATGGGTAGGTAATGTTGATGAAAAAAAGAGCACAAGTGGAGGTGCATTATTTTTAGGAAAGAGATTAGTCTCTTGGACAAGAAAGAAATAGAACTGTATTTCTCAATCCACATGAGAGGCTGAATATGTAGTAGCAGTAGTGAATTGTTCAAACATAGTGTGGATCAAGAAATTGTTGAAAGGTATGAAGGGGGAGATCACAGACCCATTTGTTATTTTTTTTGATAACACTAGTGATATAAATATTTTAAAGAACCTTGTAATGCATACAAATACCAATCATATTGCTATCAAATATCATTACTTTAGAGACCTGGTACAAGAAAAAGAAGTAAGACTTGAATATGTTAATACAAAGGAACAGTTGGTAGATATTATTGGAGTTGATGAAAACTATTAACCCACAACTCCCACAAATCACTTGCATGCAAACCTATCACAGAAAGAGAAGCAAAAAAGATATGGAGGCCAAAAATCACAGATTGATGGAAGAGGAAACATATTGTGCAAAACAATGGAGAAAAAATCTTAACGCAATAACATCCTCAATTAATTAATAACCATCAAATTGAATAATTTACAAAGAGGGAATCCTTATAAAAGGATACCGAAACCCTAAAAGGGAAACCCTAAAGGGGAAATATCTAGGTTGCATAATAATAATTAATAAAAGAATTAATTATTAAATGCCTAAAGTTTATCTTAAGTAAAAGAGAGATAATAAGTGCCTTAATAATTAAATCAATATGATTTAATTAATAAGTGGAATCACTTTATTACTCTAACACCCCCCCTTAAGATAAACTTAGGGAGAAGCTAAAACCTAGAAATAGCTACTAAAAGCAGGAAAATGAGTCCCAGCAACAAGGCCTGATCAGGTACCCAAGTACAAAAATCTCTATAAAGAGGAGAAATAGAGAAAACCACATGGGAAAAACCCTACTCCAAGAAGAGATGAAGCCTAGTGAAGGACTGAAGAAGCCTCCAAACTAGAGTAAGTCCCAGAAAATAGGAACAGAGAAAGAACATGTAGAACACCTCTGAAGCATGAAGCTACAAACACTGTCAAAAAATAACTACTAGAACCTCCACTATAATAGAACATGATCAGGTAGAGAAGACTTTAAACAAAGCCTGAAGAGATGATTAATCAGAGATGGAAGAATGCCTCCAAAATAGGAATGAAAGAAGAGTGTCCATATGGTAAATGATCCATCTCACAGAAATGCATAGGTACCAACCACTGCATCCACCTAGTACATAGGAACAAATACTAAATACATAGATCACTCCATCGAACCAAGGAAGGAATAGAACCAACAGGAGATACCCCCCATAATTCTGAACATGGAGAGGTCTGACAAGAACACTGAAAT
Source organism: Thuja plicata (assembly GCA_018584345.1). NCBI lineage: Eukaryota > Viridiplantae > Streptophyta > Pinopsida > Cupressales > Cupressaceae > Thuja > Thuja plicata. Next base: position 352,907 of record MU226109.1, read on the forward strand.
GCAATGCCAAAAATAACTGCAAGAAGAAGAATCAGGAACACCAATAGTGCAGAAGAAGGTACAAGCATAGAATAAAGGGTGGTGTCGAAGTAGAATAAATGATCTTCTAGACACACATCATGAGGCTAATTTCATGGAAGGGACACTCACTTGACAAAGGTGGACGAGCACAAAAGGTAAAACATCATAACCCCCCTCCATGGAACTTTATAACTGAGTGTGAGAAAAAACAAGCACAAGGTGTACAAGATCCCAGATATGCAACTGCAGACACTTTATTTCAGTGCGTTTACAAAAGAAAGCTACAGAAAAAGGTGTATACAATGTTCAAAAAAGGAAACGATCCCAGGACCTGAAACATCCAAGATATCTACCAGGATGCCATAAAGAAAAAAATTGAATACATAGATACTTGGAGTAGAATCTGCATGTGAGACCCATAGAAGAAGAAAGAGGATAGAACCAGCTTTCTGACGCCATGCGGAAGTCAAAAAATGGAGTCCATAAGAGCAAGATATGGCTCCCAGAGTGCAAAAATGATCGCTGAATTTGATAGGAAAAAAAACCTACAAGATAGAAAATTCAGAAAATATATCCTCTAAAAAGATGTCCGTCTCGGAAAGAGCTTTTCGGCGATATAAGGAAGTCAAAAATCAGCCTCCGTTTGCTTCATATATGAGCAAAAAACCACCGGGAGGTCAAAACAGAAGTGAACCTCATGAAACCTCAGCCAAAATTGGCGGAGCCCTGCTAAACTGGTGATTCCTCCAAAAAAATTACTGCCTCCAAATTTCCCACCAAAAATGGCTAAAAAATAATTTTTTTTTTAATGAAAAAAAACAATAAAAAAACATTATGCTTTTTTTTAAGAAAAAAAACACGTTTTTTTTTATATAAAAAAAACACAAAAAAATGATTTTTTTTTATTTTTTAAAAAAATATTAAAAAATCTGGGGGCCTATGGCTGCTGACATCAGTGGCATGGAAACCGAGGCAGATTTGTGCCTCAAAAAATGTGCCAAGGTCATGCAAGCAAAAAAGAGGGCCCAAATTTCAACTGTATCCAAATAAGACATGCCTTATATGAAAATAGGGGTTTTGGGGGTATTCCGGACACAACCCAAATGTCAATGTTTGCTCAAAATGCTCCAAACAAAAAATCCTTCCAAAAATCACTAAAATCTGAGATAAAAACCTCACAAAAACACAGATTTAAAGAACAAGTCCAAATCTCTCATGAAGAGAACAGGGGCATGAAGATCTGGAGCTCTTATACCATATTAGAGTTGATGAAAACCATCAACCCACAACTCCCAAGAATCACCTGCATGGAAACCTATCACAGAAAGAGAAGCAAAAAAGCTATGGAGGCCAAAAATCACAGATTGATGGAAGAGGAAACATATTGTGCAAAACAATGGAGAAAAACTCTTAATGCAATAACATCCTCAATTAATTAATAGCCATCAAATTGAATAATTTACAAAGAGGGAATCCTTATAAAAGGATACCAAAACCCTAAAAGGGAAACCCTAAAGGGGATATATCTAGGTTGCATAATAATAATTAATAAAAGAATTAATTATTAAATGCCTAAAGTTTAGCTTAAGTAAAAGAGAGATAATAAGTGACTTAATAATTAAATCAATATGATTTAATTAATAAGTGGAATCACTTTATTACTCTAACAGATATATTTACTAAGGATCTACCTAAGGATGTTCATGAGTATCTAAGAGGAAATTTTTGGGTGATTTCCCTATCTGAGGCTAACTGAGATCTTATGGAGTGGTTGCATCAAATGTGTTACATTGAATATCTGACATATTGATGCAAAAGGTGGTCACACTTTACAAGTTGCCTAAAGTTGTGAAATGTTAAGCAAAAGATGTTGATCAGTCAAAGGAAAGATGATAGAGTGAGCATTGAATTCAGAAACCTAACATAGATATATATACATGTTGAAGATGTATGGCTTTTGCATTTTTTTCAAAGAGGGAGAAATACTTAAGAGAAATGTACAGTAAAGGAGAATTTAGTAAGACACTAAGAGGAAGAAATGAATATGAAAGATATATAGTATTTGAGGGAGAAATAAACAATGAGGGAGATACACTACAAAGAGAAATCTATCCAAGAGGGAGACAATATTTGTATTGGAGAGAATCAAAATGAAGCTAAGGACATTAATGAAAATCTGTTTACAGAACATACTTTCTGGATTGTTTGGGAACCCTTGCATATGTAGTTTTTTTGCATGTGTTTTCCATCAATGCCAAAGAGGGAGATTGTTGGAAACTAAAATTGAAACAATTGTTATATTTTCATTGATGTCAAACCTTAACTGGTAAGATAGTTTCTATCTTGTAAAGTGGAATATCAATTGATTGATGAAGAAGATTTGAAAAGGAGAGATAACAAGAAGACATAGTGAAAGGGTTGAGTTATGTGAAAATACAATGGATACTTGATGAGATCGCACCTTGACAAGGTAATGTATTGTTTATCTTAAGTCTAAGTGAAGTTTGGATCACTACAAGATTAGTCTTGACCGAGTTACAGAGTAGAAGATTAAGAAACACAAGTTCAGAACAGTTTGTGTCGAGTAATGCCAAGTGATGTGAGTGTTGATCGAGTGCCACTATATGCTAAGAAAATTTACTGTCAACTAAGCATTAGTATGTGCTGAGTGTCAAAGAATTACCGAGTTACATAGAGATGACCAAGCGGTGGAACACAGTACTGACCGAGTGTCAATATTATGATAGTTTGAGAGAGATTTGAGATCCCAGCTGACATAGTTTATTTTCTTGGGATATGTAAATCATATTTAAGATAAGGATGATTTTTGTAGAGAATTAAATGAGCATTTAATATATGTTTAACCATTTTATGTATGGATTCAAGAAAGCGTTTTAGGATGTATTCTACAAGGTAGATGGAAACAAAATGTTGGAAGGATTCGTTGGATCTGACCTAAACCTAAGATCTATGGTGATGATTTAGAAGGAATGGATCAAGATACCTGATTAGAGAGGTATAAGATTAACCTAATTTCAGGTTATGAGAAGAGTGTGGTATGTGGTTAACTCATTTGATTGCCAAAATATAAGCAGAAGGAAGAATGTTGAAGAGAGCAGTACAAGACTGCACAGTGGTGATTGCTTGAAGGATTTTCGAGCATATCATAGTGATAGAGATGAAAATGAAGGCTAGTCAGTGAATTAGCATTTGAGCTATAATTGGATCTGTATTTGCAAAGTGATTTGTATATTCCAGATCAAAATTTGTTGTTACTTTCTAACCATTGTATTAGTTGCAAAATCCATTTAAACAAGGTTGACCTAATAGTCATGTTGTTAAATCCTTTAATCAAGGTGACATTCTAATGGAATGGTCTAAGCCCTCTAACAAGGATCACTTTCAACAGAATGATTAAATCCTTTAACTGAGTCACATTTAATAGTGTGTATTGTAACCTTTAACTAGGTTGGCTTTTCATAGAGCTCACTTCAAAAGAGTGAAAAATTGGTAGCATGTTACTGGTGGTTTTTCCCATATTGGGTTTCCACATTAAATCCTTGTGTCATACTTGTGTGAATTTTATTTGATGTGTTGTATTGTTAGGAGTTTTATATTCTGCAAGTTGATTACATTAGGGCAGTATACTACAAGTTTATATTACTGATCATATGCTATAGAGACCGAGTGGATTACTAAGTGGATCTGAGTTGGTTGAAGTGTTTGAAAGTTCAATTGGTACATCTGGACCTTGGATAACTAATTCACCCCCACCCCCCTCTCAGTTATTCTAAATCATTCTAACACCCTCAACCAATGTAGATGGAGATAGTGAAGAAAAAGCATTGATTTCAAGCATGAATTGTAATGGTGACTGGATAATAGATAGTGGGTGTACACATCACATGACCGGTGACAAAAGAAAATTTATCTTAATTGAATAATGTGCTTGAGGTGCAATCATATTTAGTAATGGTTCTCCATGTGTGGTAAGAGGTAAAGGTTCAATACCACTTAATGATAACACTAATTGTGATGATGTTTATTGGGCTAATGAATTAAAGTATAACTTGTTAAGTGTTTCTCAAATAAATAACAATGGTTTCATATTGGAATTTATTAATAGTGTTTGCAAGATCCTAGGAACATCTAGAGATTTGATTTCTACTAGTGAACAAACTAGAGGTAACCTATTCTGATTAAACTCTACTAATAAATATTGCTTATTTGCTAAAGTTGATGACTATTGGCTATGTCATAAAAGATTTTGTCATGTTAATTTTGATAACCTGGTAAAGCTTAGTAAGAAAATATGTGTTAGATATTTGCCTACTTTAGCTAAGCCTAAAAAATTATGTGTAAAGAGTGTCAGTTGGGAAAGTTAACTACTTCTAGCTTTACTAGTAAAGTCTACTCATATCAGAACATTCTTGACCTTGTACACACTGACTTGTGTGTACCTATGAGAACTAAGAGCTATTATGGAGATAAATATTGTTGAGCATTGTTTTGACACAAGCCAACTTGCTAGGATCTCGAGATTCAATTTCCTCTCTTGAAAGAATAACGGGGTTATTCCCAAGGTTCTCCGGGGTCAGGTCACAACCTGCTTGGTTACTCAGTTGAAGATAAATGTGATTGTTCACGATGAGGCCTTTGCTGGTTCGTTCAAGACATCAAACTGAAAAACACTTTAGTTCTTTTTTGGTATTTTCCGTTTTAGCATATATGGGGGGTTTTATAAATAAAATGCAATTTTGTATTTTCCAAGATGTTTTAGATTTTCATAATTTAAAGACAGAAGAGAGTAGAGAATAGAGTAAAGATAAAGTAAGCAAATGACTGAAAGTGAAATCCTACAGACATAAAGCATTGGTAAACCCTTCCTTGTGAATTGAATGATGGGAGAGATTTGGTGTAAACCCATGAAGCATAAATCAGACCAAGTCACAATTCACTACCCCACGGATGCAAGTGTTTGGAGAGAAGACATATTCACTCGTGCAATATATTCAAAATTGGTCAAATTGTGAAGACACCAAGATGTGTGCACCCACGCATTTGTCACAACAAGGTAAAACAAACAACAACAAACTCCAACTAAAAGAAACGCAAATTTGAAGCACAATAAACAAGAGGCTCTCTAAAAATAATGAACAATGCAAGCATACATTCAATAATTTCACATAGGTAGTAGAAATTCACACACCACAAATGAAGCACCAAATGTATATCTTTATTGCATTAAGAATTCAACCCTTACATTGATTTTGTGATTACAATATATAGAATTTGATCCACAACTCTGAATTCTGAATTTAGGGCATCAGAGAGAAAAAATTAATTTAAACTAAAAATTTATTGGAAGGGAAACTATTCTTAACTGACACTAGATAACTTGCATGGATCCATGAACCCATTTACAATCAGTTTTCCCATGCAAGGAGGGTCAAACTCGAAAAGAAGAAAGAGAAAAGAAGAAGGGGTTTCTTCACAAAACTCAGAGTCTTCTTCTTGTTTCTGGAAGTCTTTCTTGGAATCTTCATCTAGAAGCTCTTCTGACAGTGGAGACTGATAGGGAACCCTTAATTCCTTCAAAATTAACTAAAGATGACCATCAATTATATCTGGAGTTCAACTCGTGTGGAAAAATATGATATCGCTGGGAACACCCAGTTTTTTCCGTCCCCGACCTCAACTCTGAAACTTTTCTAGTGTCAAATATTCTAAGTGTTTGTCATCGAAACCTTGGTCCAAAGTTCAGACTTGTCGGAGGCCGAAAAGGCCAAAATACCCAGAAAGTTGAAAAGGCCAAAAAATCAGAGGGACAAAAGGCCAAAAGGCCAAAAATTCTATAGGGCCAAAATGTCAAAAATCCTGGAAGGCCGAAAGGCCAAAGGGTTGGATCATTTGCGGGGGCCGAAAGGCTGAAAATTTCTTTAGGGAAATCTTTGTGGGGGACTTATTTTCCAAAACTTCTTTGTGGTCCAAATGGTCAATTTGAGAACACCTCTGGGTATGTAGCCCTGAGCCTTTGTATGATCTCCTAGACTTCCTCATAGTTTATCTCCTTCTTGTTTTCCCTGTTAACCTTCCATTCCTACTTTTCTTTGAAGGAAGTTATCTTGGAAGCAAAGAACTGGATCTCTTCTATGTGATTGGTCATATTCATCATTTCTTCCTTTGAATAAAATAATTATTGTAGGGCTTCCTTGGTCCCTACACCTGCCATGATGTCCCTAAACTGTTGGACCACTTCTTTGGATGGTTGTAAGACATGTTTGTCTTCATCCCGGTATAAATCAAGGCTAATCCCTGTGAAGAAGATATTTGTTTCTCCTACCCATTCCAAGACCTCCTTCTTCTTATCCAATATGGAAGCTTGACATTTCTCATAAATGTTAATTATCTTGGTTATGTGCTTGATCCATGCCTCAAATGTTTCTAGCTCCTCACCTTCATATACCTTTACCAGGATCTAGAAGCATTGTTTTTTGATTATCTATAAATCCTGGAGGGTGGTCCTCCACTTGCTTGTCTCAGATTCCAAGCCACCATCATATGTCATGAAATCTAGCAGATTTGTAGCCTCCAATAGAATAAACCTATAAGGTCTGAATATTTTCTTGATGGCACTTTCCTTGTATTTCTCAAAATCCCCCTTCCAATCCACACTTTCTTTGATGAAGGATGTGGTTAATCCTACCGGTAAGTCTGGAGCATTTGTTTTGTTCAATATTGCTTGTAGTGAGGCCTCTGGGAAATTAGGGTCAATGGGACCAACCATTTTGTGGATGAACATCTTCAAGGATTCATTTTGTTCTGTCAAGGCCCTTATGGTCTCCTCATCCTTACTCATAAAATATAGAGCATGTTGAGCCCTAAGGCTACCAGTGTCTTTCTCCATTCCCTGGTAGGTTCCCCCAAATCTAAATCTTCAAATGTATAGTCTTCTGAAGTAGTTTGGGCTTGAGAGGTGCTAGCGGATGGGACCGCAACCTATGCCTTCCAGCATCCCCTAGTGTCCTGGGTGACATAGGACATTGTCCATGCTGGTAATATGATTTCTTCCTGATGAAAGGCTTTCCCTAAGAATGCTATATCCATTTTCTCCCCCTCATCTTCATCTGAGTAGGTTCTCCTCCTAGACTTGATTTCTTTGGTAAACCAGGTGGGTCTACTAGATGCAGTGACCGGCTCATATGGGGTAATATGAAGGATTGAATCCAAATTTTGGGACCCTAGAGACACCTCTTTATCTGGCCCCTCTTCTTGTTCCTATCTATGTTCCACTTTACTTTATTTTCTCTGGTATTCTTCTTCTTCTCCCCTTTCTTCTTTTGCCTTGTCTCCCTCTTGCATTGCCTCCTATTATTTTTCCTGACTTTTGTCTTCTTCTCCTAAGGAATTAACTGAGGCTTCAGTATAAAGACTATTCATAACCACCACTATGGTTTCAAGGGCTGATGCAGCCTCTCCAATTACTGATCCTCCCGGTGTCAGGATGTGGCAAGTCAAAGGGCTTGGCGGTGGTGGAGTAGGTGTCAGGAAGTTTGGGATTGGAAATGGAAGAGTAGTGGGTGGAGTTATGAGAAATGGGGGTGAAGTAGGAATAAGAGGTGGGAGAGTAGTTGGCTGAGTAGGAATGTGAGGATGCATTATGAAAACATTAACATTTGTTGTAGGCTCATTGGTAGTCACCCTTTTGGTGATTGGAGACTCTTGATTCTTGGAACTTTGATCTGCTTTAGAACTATCTACCACCTTGGGTGTATTTGGATTTTGATTAGTAAATTGAGTTGGAGGTGGAGTTAAGATCACCTATGGTTAAAAAAGAGAAGGACCACCTGCTTCATATCCAGTTGTGTAATACGGTGTATCCTGGCCTTGCTCCGAGAATCCTTCTAGACCTTCGAGGTCTGATATCTGGAACTCATCTGATCCCAGAGTGTCTAAGGGGTTATCTTTCTCTTTAGGATCCTTTTTTTGTCTCCCAATGATCTCATTTTCTCTCCTTTTCTAAGACCTAGTCCTTTTAACTAGGGGAACCTCTTCCTCCTCTTCTTGAGGGTCTTCTTGTACGGTTTCCAATTGTGGAGGCGTAGAATTTTTCTTTCTCTTGTATGTCTTCTTCCCCTTTCCGGTGACAAGAGGAGATTGTCTAGAAGTAGAAGGTCCCTCATCCGATGGAACTTGTGCTTTCCCTACACAAGGATCTATCTATCCATTCATTATTTTTTTAGGAGCGTTGGGCCTTGGCTTTGACCTGTACTCTACTGCATGTTCATGACCATACACCATGCTCAGCTTATGTGGCGATGCCTTCTTGTATTGGGGCACTGTGTTTATCTCTCTATTCTATTTATCTTCCTTCTTGGGTGGATCCATCAATGTTTTCAGAGGTATTGGGCTCATTTTTTAGGGCCTCTTGATCCATTCTTCTGTTGTTCTCATTACGTGTCTTGCCTAGAAATTTATGTCATCACTCTCATCTTTGTTGACCTCTGCATTCATTCTACAATAATCTCAGATTCTGACCTCATGATCATCTACGTAGTTCATCTAGTGATCCTCCAAGTGTGGTTTGTGAATGTAAAACTTTCCAATGATGTGGTTGTATGTACCGATAGGATCAAATCAAGGTCATACTATGTCGTAGAGCTGCAGGGGGTAGTCATCCCACTTGAAGGCTAAATACTTACATACCTTCATGTCCTATAGGGTATAAGGCTCTAGTGAAATGGGAAAATCCCAGCAGTGCTTCTTCTTGTGTTTTATGTGTTCATATACATCTGCAAGCTGCCAGGATATTTCCAAAATGTTTATCCAGTCAGATGGATATCTAGGCAACTTCTTTGGATTCATGGTCAATCCCACTATCTAAATATACATGAAGGTTCTGAATTGTATATAATAAGCACCTATGGCCCTCACACTGGTAGTTTCTTCCTTTGACATTCTTTTTGCAAAATCACCTTAATAGATCGGATGATTGCAAAAATGAAGGCATCATTGACTATCAGGTAGTCTGGGCTATCTTCTAACATCTTTCCCCTTTTCTATAATTGGGGATATATGATGTGGGGCCATGCATTGGGATCATTTAGGCTCCCTCTCTTTACAAGCCCTGGGTAATTCACCATTGCTGCCAGTAGTTACACTATGTAAGTACTCATATAAAACTTAGGGTTGTATTTTATTGCTACTAGTTGTTCATCATATTTGTCACTAATGATGGCTCCCCAGTCGAACCTAGACCTACGGCCCCTGAGTCTTTCTATGAGGAGAATCATCCAATTCTCTAGTTGGACTGATTGGGGTAACCCGTAGACTTAGCTTATCATTTTTATTTCAGCCTTGATGTCATCTTTCATGTATCCTCTCCTCAAGTCTATTTTGTCTAGCTTGTTTTTGGGGAGAGGTTGCTCTAGGTAGTGATTGTTAACTATTTCATAAGCCTCCTCCACTTTGTTTCTGAACTATAAGTTTCCCTTTTCTATGAAGAAGCCATAGAACTTGTCCACACCTTTATGGAGATGGAAAACATCTTCTATGACATTAGGCTAAATATCCAGTACTATTTGGCCCTTTGTATTCTGGACCACCCTCTTGTCAGAGTCATAATGATTGACCAGGGTCATGATTAGTTTAGGTGAGGATACAACTACTGGGTGGGATACTGCACTAACCAGTCTTGCTAATACCAGGGAGGTAAAATCCTCTGATCTCCTAGCTGGTTGGCCACATATTGTAAGGAAGTCATCCCAATCCATGTTCCTGATATTAGTGTCAGTGATCTCACTATGCTTGTTGCCGATCTTTGAAGGGGGAGTGTTCCCCTTGTATTTGTACTTCATGAGCGAAGTAATCTTTTTCTCAAGAATTCCTGTAATAAAATATGCAAGTATCAGTATCTTATTTAAGAAATAAATTGAAAGAAAGCTGACTAAATTAAGAAAAATAGAGCAAAACTGCCTAAGTCACCAAGAATGCAGGTTTTTTGCACTTTCGAGGTTTCGAACGCCGAAGATAGTTTCAGAGGCTAAAAAGGCTGAAAGAGAAAAAAATCCATCATTCTCAATGAGTTCCTTCAGACCTTTTGACATCCTAAAGTCCAAAGTTTTATGGATGCCAAAAATCTGAAGTCCTGAAACTTGAAAACCAGGACTCGGAGACTTGGATGTATTGGCATTTTGGACCTTTCGGAGCTCCAAAATGCCAAAATGGCTGAATATTTGAAAAAGTGACTAGGGACAAGACCTTCGGGGATTCAGACTTGTCAGCATTTCATAATTTTTAGAGGTCCAAAACACCGAAAGTGTTGAATCTCTAAAAATAGGGCACGACCAACTGACCTGGTTTTCGGCCTTTTGGAGGCTGAAAACCTGCGACAAAGGTCACGACCAGAAAAAACCCTAACAAAAATAGAGGGTAAAAGAAACTTGACTCAACATGGATGGACCTCCCACAAAAATTAAGTTTCCCCAAGGGCCCTTAGAGACCAGGGGAGAAAGAGGTGGCACACCCTAGGCCGAACAAATGCTAGGGTGAAGAAACCCTAAAACCCAAAGAAAGAAAAAAAAACCAGAGGAAGGAAAAAGAAAAAGGTGAGGTAGAGAATGAGACCTACCTTGGAGGGAAAGGAGTGGGGGGGGGGAAATGATATGATGAATGCGTGGAGGCGAGTGCGTAATCGGTCTCAGGGTCGAGGGTGAACAAAATGATGTAGTCGCGAGCTCTCTAGAAAAAAAAACATAATGATCTTGAATGATGGCCCTTTTTGCAATTTATAACCCATGGCTTTAGTGTCTACATGTTCAGTGGTTTCAGTGTCCAAAATGCCAAAAGTGCAAAGGTAGATACCTTCGGCCTTTCAGTTTTTTCAGAGACCGAAAATACTGAAAGAACCGAAAGAACTGGCTTTCGGCCTTTCAGCCATTTTGATGTTTCATGGCAGTATGGTCCACCAAAATTTTGAAAGGGTCGAAAGGCCAAAAAGGTGCTCTCCTTGTCCACTTATGCTGACACAGGTTCTTTTGAGGCTGACCAAGCGAGGACTCAAGGGGAAAACAAGACTGAAAAAACAAAAAAAAAACAAATAAGGGGGGGTCCCCGTGGTCAAGGGACCAAAAAATGGGGTGTGTATTATGGACCCACAAAAAATATCCCCAACAAAAGGAGGAATGACCAAGGCATTTCTTTATCATCATTACTCTTCCGAGCTATAACTTTGTAGTAGAACAAGGTCAAGAGGAGTTGGTGTCGACCAATCTTTCAATGAATTCCAATCTGAGGTTTTCCACTAGTCCCCAGTGTGTGTTCATGTGTATTCATTCCTTGACCTTTGATTGTGGTAACTATAATGTTTTCCAGTTGTTCCCGACCTTCGCCAAGTAGACTAGGGTTTCCCAGAAAGAGCTTTGCTGCCAGTCAGGCATTCATAGCCCCATCAAAGTTTTCCCCAAATCCCAAGTATAACCTTTCTCTACTACTAGTAGGGTGTTCATAGCCCCGGTAGAGGTTTCCATAGTTGCCCAAGTCCATTTTGTCTGCTAGGCTATAGCTTTCTAGCTTTTTTAAGAGTTTTGTCTTTTGGACAGTCATTTTATTTCTTCCGTGTGCTTTTGAAATATGTTAAGCCCCTGGATATTTGTGTACACCGTGTGTTCAGGTACATAACAATGAAATTTTCTTTTTTGTATTTGATCTGATCCAGGAAACAATTAGGCTGTGCCACCCAGATTTCACACTTGTGGCCTCTTTGGGATAATTTTATTTTTGCGTGCTTCTTTTCCTCTCTCTTCAGCTATTATTTTCTTTAGCTGCCGCCTTTGCATTCATTCACACTCGGGTTCCGAGATCGGTGGGTACATGAATCTACGCACTATTATTGGTCACAACTGTCAAATTCTCAAGGAACCATTTCTCTCAAGTGTTGCCTTTTAGTGTATTTCATGATTAGGATGACTGAGCTTTGAACTTCTTCTTGTCGATCACTGATAGTTGTCATCACTTTGCCCTTTTTACAATGTTCTTTGTGTTGTACATCTCTTTTGGATAATTGACTAAGAAATAGCCTTACTCTAAGCTGCGAACTACCTTGGAATGGATCCAAGAACACACTAACCCAAAAACAACAAACGGGCCCTGACAAAAGAAAGGAAGAAAGCACTAATGGTGAGGGCAACAAAGAAATAAAGAGAAAAGAAAGGAAAGAACCAAAAAAAGGGGGACTATGGTACAAGGGATGAAAGGTAGTCCCGCTTAGGATTCAAATTAATGTTTGAGGAATTGACCATTGACTGGCAATGGGGTCAACTCTCCATTCAACGTGCTGATCCTAAAAGTGTTTTCCCCCAAGATCTCTGATATTTGATAAGGGCCTATCCACAATCTTTGGAAATTGGTGTGGCTGCCTGGATTTTCTTTCACCTTATCCCACATGAGGACAAGGTTAGAGATCCTAAAGGCTTTAATGGTGGCTCTCTTGTCATACCACCTCTTGACTATGGCTTGATGTTTTGATACATGTTCTAGAGATGATGTTTGCTTCTCCTCTAAGTTAAGGAGATTCATGAGCCACACTTGGACTCAATCTTCTCCTCCCACATATTGGTCCATGAATCTAAGGACTAGGATTTTTAAGTTCATAGGGAATACTAGTTGCAATCCATAGACTAGGTGATATGGAGACGTCCCCAGGGCATTTTTTATCCTTACACAATCAGTCCACAAAGTGTATTTCAATTACGTGTTCCAATCCCTGGAGTTGTTCTCCAGGAGGTGTTTGATCACTATCATTAAGTTCTTGTTGGTAGACTCTGCCACACCATTGCCTTGTGGATAGTAATTTGAAGATAACTTGAGGATTACCTAGTTCTCGAAGGCCCATTGCATTAGCAAGGCCGAAGAAAAAGAGGGAGCATTGTCACATACTAGATAAAATGGCATCCCAAACCTACTTATGATGCGCTCCTCCAAAGATTTGGTTATGACCTCTATAGTACAATTCTTCAGTGCTTGAGCTTCCATCCAGCAGGTGAAATATCTAGTAGCTATCAAGATAAACTTGTGCCCTGTAGATGAAGAGGGGTTAATCATTCCAAAAAAATCCAAGCCCCATTGGGAAAAAGGGCGTACCACATATACTAGTTGTAGGGGCATTGCAGGGTTTCTCTCTCAATTTGCACTGGTTTGACAAGTGTGGAAAGATCTCACATGTTCTCTTGTGTCTCTGAATATTGTAGGCTAGAAATATCCTTCCCTTAAGATATGGTGAGTCATTGTGTTAGCTGACCCATGTCCCGTTCCGTATTTGTCATGGAAATTTTCTAGGATTTTCTTTACCTCAAATTTGTCCAAGCACCTTAGGTGTAGGCCTTCATAATTGTGTTTGTACAGTTGTCCATTCTTCAAAATGTAGGAGCTACTCTTGATTCTCAAGGCTCTTCTCTGAGAACCACTCATTTCTTCTGGGAAATGGTTTTACAACAGATAATACACTATGTCTTTGTACCATACATCACTAATCACACCTTGATCAGCGTAGGTTTGGCAGACCAGACCTTCTTCAACCTTAGAGATTAGCTTTGTCATGGCTTGGCTTCTCACTAGTTTCATTGGTTGTATCTCAAGGTCAAACTCTTGAAGGATGGCCATCCATTTTCCTCTCTACTCTCCCAACTCATTCTGCATCAAAAGGGACTTTACGGCTGCGTCTGGAACTACCCCAATGACTTTACTTCTCAAGATATAATGTCTAAATTTTTTCACCGCTTTGACGAGAGTGAACAAATTTTTATCCAGGTTTGGGTACCTAAGCTCATCATCTTTGAAAGGGAAACTTATGAAAGCTATGGGTCTTTCATCTTCATTGTTCTTCTTATGTGTGAGGATGCTCGTGCATGAGTGCTTAGATGCAAAAGAGTAAACCTTGAAAGGGATAGTATAGTCTGGTCTGACCAGGACCAGTGCCATAGTGATGGTGTTCTTAATCTCCTCAAAATATTTCTTGGCTAGGAGATTCCATTAAATATTGGCATCCTTCTTGATCATGTTGTTGAACGGTTTTACTATTTCTATGAAACCACTAATGAACTTCCTTACAAAGTTGATCTTCCCAAAGAAAGGTTTCAGCTCTTTGCAGTTGTGTGGCTGTGTCAATTCTAGAATGGCTTCCACCCTTTCAGGATCTATGACTATCCCCTTCTCTAAGATGATATGTCCCAATATTTTTCCATCAGTTACCCCAAACACACATTTCTTGGGATTGAGGGAAATCCTGAATTCCCTGCATCTTTGAAGGCATTTTCTCGGGTCACTTAAATGGTCAGCTCTTTGTTTTAATAAAACCGTGAGGTCATCCATATAGATGATAATGCACTTCCCAACTATTCCTTTGAAATCTATGTCCATTACCCTCTAAAAAGTGGCCCCTACATTAATCAGTCTGAAAGGCATCTAGCGGCACATGAAGGTTCCCCATTTGGTTGTGAACATCATTTTCAGCCTATCTTCCTCCTGCACCATCACCTAGTTGTAGCCTGAATAACCATCTAGAAAGGACATCATTTGGGACCCATCAACCTTTTGTAGTACTTCATCGAGAGATGAGAGTGGGTAATTTTCCTTCTAAGAAGATTTGTTGAGGTTTCGGAAATCCACACACAATCTAATCTCTCCATTTTTCTTTCTTATGTGTACCAAGTTTGCAACACATGTGGAATCCCGAATTGGAAAGATAATCCTAGAATCGAGAAAATTATGAACCTCCTTTTGAATCAAGGGTTCCATGGTAGGGTTCATAGGCCTTTGCCATTTCCGTAAAGGCTTGGAGTCTAGTTTCAGAGGGATGTTGTGTACTATGACTAAGGTGTCATATGTCTTCAATTCTTCATAGCTCCATTCTATGACATCTTGATATTCAGTGAGGAGATGGACCATTTTATCCTTTTCTTCTTTGGTTCCTACCTTTCTTATGTGGACCTCCCTAGGTTCCTCTTCTGTGCCAAGGTTGTAGGTACCACATTCTTTACCATCCAGTGTTACATCTGGGCATCTCCCTACTGCAGTCTTGTCACTATCAAAAATCCTCTCTAGTTCTACCATCCCTTTGGGTATGGTGTTGGTTCTCAGATTTATAAAACCTTGATCATCAGGAGCTTCGGGTTCAATTGTTTCTTCACCTTCCTTTTCCTCATCGATGATTTGGTTTTCGAACACACCGGTGCACATGATAAACTTTAAAATGTTCTCATCATCCTTGAAGACTTGAAAGTTAGTGACATTATCTAGAATGGTTGGACCTGTGACAAGTTCAACTAAGAATTTCTTCAGCTTGGATTTTTCTATTGGATGTAATGAACTGGACGACATGGCCAAGGCATTAGTGACAACATTTCTTCTTCTTGGGATGGTTTTGATGTTGAAATTGTTGAAGTCGTTGATCAGGTCCCATGCTCTATTTCAGTAGGCTGAGAACCTTTTGTCATTGCAAGTATACAGACTATGGATCTGCTTGACAACCAATTGAGAGTTCCCTTTTACTCTTAGGATTCTTATTCCTTTCTCGTGTACCAGGAGGAGTCCGCAAACCAATTCTTCATACTCTACAACATTGTTAGTGCACAAAAATTGTAACCTATAAGCGGCATAGAAAGACTTACCTCTCGGGTTTATCAATTCAATCCCTGCACCTGCTCCCTATTTACATTTGGAACTGTCGAAGTGCAATTTCTATATCTGGGTTTTCTTAGTAGGATTGGTTTTGGCCAATTTTCTCTTTACAGGGTCCTTGGTTTTAAGTCTCCGCCCTTTCTCCCCATCACTATCAGAAGAGGTTGATTCACTTGTACCTTGGGTACGCCCGAGTCTGGTGATCCATGCACTTTCACTACCCTTGTCTTCTAGAATTCCTTTATAAGGGGGCATGCTCCATCATCAAAGGTACTCTTCTCACTAAGTATGTTTGAGGTCAGCCCTCTGTCATCAGAATCTAACCCACTATCCTGATCTTGGCTTGGGGTGTTTATAGGAACTGGGACATCTACCTATGGCGGGATGTTATTCTTGTCCTTGGTCTCAAGGATGTCCTTTTTTATTGTAGGGGTCTTTGATAGCTTACTTGACGAGGTGATTTGGTTCAATACCCTTGATAATGCTTCCTAGGAACTGGGGCATGTGAATTCAGAATGGCTAGCTTGGTGTAATTGACAGTACCCTGGTAGTAAAAAAATGTTAGGATTTGCATCTTGTCCTAAGTGTCGTAGGCTAACAGTAGTGTTGTTGACGAAGTGTTGGAAGATGTCATCATTGATATCTAACTCTAAGAGACTCAAAATGGGACTGTGGTCCGATTCTAGGTCTTCTTGGATTTGGAACATGAGAATTTCATCCATCTGATAAGTGCCCAAATCTGTCTGGCTGAACATGACTTCATTCAGGGCATTATACTCGGTGTTCATCTGTCTCAATTTAGGCTTTGCATCAATCTTGATCTGATTATTCAGAGCTCTCCATGGTAGCCACAACTGGGTGAAATCTATGGAAATCTAGCCCCTCAAGCACTTGGTCCATTCTCGACTCAACAACATCCCATAAGTTTCAGGTATGTCTACTATATGCACATCAATGCATTCTTGTATTCTTGGATCTGCAACTAATTGAATGTGTACATATTTGAGCACACTGATCACTTTGACCTTGGGTTTATCCAATTGCATGACCACTTGGTTTGTTACTCGGGGCACCATCCCCAACTTCTGGCAAATTGACAGAGGCATGACATTGCATGAAGCTCTTGAATCAATCAGGAAATTGTGTAGGTTCTTTCCAAACATCCTTAGACTAAGTAAGAATGGTGGGACCTCCATCCTATCTTTTAACATAGCGGGGAAAGCCTCGGATGTGTTGATGCTAGATATAGGTGCCCTTGCATTATTGGTTGATGAGCCACATTTTGAGTGGTCCAGATATATTAGAAGGGCCTCCTTCTAAGATGGGAAACCTTGTAGTAATTCAAACATAGATATGTTCACTTTGGTTTTCTTCAGTTCATCAACTGCGTTGTATTTGTCACTTGACCATGCCGCACCCCTATAGTTAGCATACGTACTTGTTGTAGGAGGTGTAGGACCATTCGTGCCTTTAAGAGGCATGGGATTGTTACTAGCCTAAGGATCTGGTGGGGTTGGTTGTTTGCATGGGGGAATACCATCTGTGAGAGGCTCCTTTCTACTCCAAATGTTGTTTGAGTTTCTTTTATCATTTTGGAAAGCATGTACTTTGGAATACTCTGGTTCATTCTCTTTCTGGAAGGGAAACACAAACTCATCTTCTCCTGCAAAAGCATCTGAACCTTCCTCCTATCTAGACTCATAGGAATCAAACACCATAGCATCAAATTGGCTCGGGGCTCTCCTGAGTTCTAGATATAATGATCACGGGGTTTGTTCCCTGGTCCATTATTGCCTTGGTGTGAATTTGAAGTGCTAAAAAAATTATCCTCTAAGGCCTCGTAAGCATTGGCATTGTCTACTGGGATGCTGTCGTTATTGGGTCTGGTGTTCCATGGCTTGTTTGGCCTTTGTTGTCCAAGCATTTTCTCCTGTGTGTTGTTGTTGTTGAAATTTTGATTGGGGTTTTGAGGATATGTATTTGGGCTAACCGGTGCTCGTATATATCCACCTTCATTCTGAGATGGATTTAACTTCATCCGGGTGAGCTCATTGGTGAGTTGGGCCAATGTCTTCTTCATGGCATCCAGTTTAGAGGCCATGAGAATATCAGGCTCTGCTTGGGGCACAAATCTCTATTCCAAAAATGCTGTCTTGTGAGCCACATAACCCAGATAAGCAATAGATGGGGGTGCGACTACAAATGGCAGTGCCAGAATGGGGTTCAACATAGGCATGTGAGTGGCCGGATCTTGATTTTTTTCTGCAAACGGATGTGGGACAGCAAGGTTATTCATGATAGGTACCATTGCATGACTCCCTTCTTGTAGGTCCATGTGTTGGGTGAATGTGATGGCTTCATTAGACACCTTTTCCATTATGTCTCTATCTACCGAGGGAAGCCTCCTTAGAAAGATTGAGGTGAAAGGATCCAAAGATTTTTAGTAAACTTGTATGACAGCCTCTTCTAGTATGGTGTAAGAGGCTTCCAACTTTTGATGCATCTTGTGAAAAAGATGATTGAACATCATGATAGGCTCTTTAGGATCCTTCCTCATTGTAATAAACTGGTGATGTGTCCTAGCTGAATCCACATACATTTTGAATTGAGTAAGGAATTTGGTCTCGAACTTGTTCCATGCAGAAATAGATCCTCGTGGTAAATTTAGGTACCAATTGTAAGCGAACTCTCCCAAAGTGTATGGGAATAGATGACAAACAATGTCTTCGTGGGCGATCTCTTTACGGTTGCAAATTTCCTTAAAGGCATAGATGTGTTCTTCTGCTATCCTTGATTCGCCATATATAAACTGGGTAAAAAACTTCTCTAGATTTTTGGGTAACTCATGGAGCTTCACAAAAAAATTTAGGGGTGAGCTACTTGCGTTGGTGAAAAAGGCCATCGGTCGAGGTTGCTACAAATTCTGATTTTGCAAGTTTTGATTTTGCGTTATGGCTGTGATGACAGTCAGGGCAGTGATATGTGATTTCTATCCAAAATAATTCTAGGACTCTTTAAGGTGGGAAGAGGATTTTTCATTGTTCTTCCCTTTGTCGCTGCAAGCTTTACGATGATGGGTGAGTTCAAGGAACTCATCTCTCTTTAGAGATGATCTAAGCACTTGCTCAAATCTCTCTAGGGAGAAAGATCCAATGTTATCAAGATTTTGATTCTTGAGGCCCTCCTTCTAGCACCACTTCTATTGAGCATTGTTTTGACACAAGCCAACTTTCTAGGATCTCAAGATTCAATTTCCTCTCTTGAAAGAATAACGGGGTTATTCCCAAGGTTCTTCTGGGTCAGGTCACAACCTACTTGGTTACTCAGTTGAAGATAAATGTGATTGTTCACAAGGAGGCCTTTGTTGGTTCATTCAAGACATCAAACTGCAAAACACTTTAGTTCTTTTTTGGTATTTTCTATTTAAACATATATGGGGGGTTTGATAAATAAAATACAATTTTGTATTTTCCAAGATATTTTAGATTTTCAAAATTTAAAGATGGAATAAAGTAGAGAATAGAGTAAAGATAAAGTAAGCAAATGACTGAAATTGAAATCCTACGGACATAAACCGTTTGTAAACCCTTCCTTATGAATTGAATGATGGGAGAGATTTGGTGTAAACCCGCGAAGCATAAATTAGACCAAGTCACAATTCACTACCCCACGGATGCAAGCATTTGGAGAGAAGATGTATTCACTCATGCAAGATATTCAAAATTGATCAGATCATGAAGCAACCAAGATGTGCACACCCATGCATTCGTCATAGCAAGGTAAAACAAACAACAGCAAACTCCAACTAAAAGAAACGCAAATTCAAAGCACAATAAACAAGAGGCTCTCTAAAAATAATGAACAATGCAAGAATACATTCAATAATTTTGTGTAGGTAGTAGCCATTCACACACCATGAAATAAGCACCAAATGTATATATTTATTGCATTAAGAATCTAGCCCTTACATTGATTTTGTGATTACAATATATAGAATTTGATCCACAACTCTGAATTCCAAATTTAGGGCATCAGACAGAAAAAATAATTTAAACTAAAACTTTACTGGAAGGGAAACTATTCTTAACTAAAACTAGATAACTTGCATGGATCCATGAACCTATTTACAATTAGTTTTCCCATGCAAGGAGGGTCTAACTTGCCAAGAAGGAAGAGAAAAGAAGAAGGGGTTTCTTCATAAAACTCAGAGTCTTCTTCTTATTTCTGGAAGTCTTTCTTGGAATCTTCATTTGGAATCTCTTTTGATGGTGGAGACTGATAGGGAACCCTTAATTCCTTCAAAACAAACTCAAGTTGACCATCAATTAGATCTAGAGTTGAACTGGTGTGGAAAAATGTGATCTCGCTGGAAACACCCAGTTTTTTCGGTCCCCGACCTCAACTCTGAAACTTTTCTAGTGTCAAATATTCTAAGTGTTTTTCATCGAAACCTTGGTCCAAATTTCAGACCTTTCGGAGGCTAAAAAGGCTGAAATACCCGGAAAGCTGAAAAGGCTGAAAACTCGGAGCATCAAAAGGCCAAAAATTTTGAGGGTCGAAAGACCAAAAATTTTGTAGGGCCAAAAGGCCAAAAATCCTGGAAGCCCGAAAGGCCGAAGGGATGGATCATTTGCAGGGGCTGAAAGGCCGAAAACTACTTTAGGGAAATCTTTAAGTGTGGGGGACATCTTTTCCAAAACTTCTTTGTGGTCCAAACGGTCAATTTAAGAACACCTCTGGGTATGTAGCCTTGAGCCTCTGTATGATCTCATGGACTTCCTCATAGTTTATCTCCTTCCTTTTTCCCTGTTAACCTTTCATTCTAGCTTTTCTTTGAAGGCAGTTAGCTTGGAAGTGAAGAGCTGGATCTCTTCTATGTGATTGGTTATATTCATAGTTTCTTCCTTTGAATAAAATAATTGTTATAGGGCTTCCATGGTCCCTACACCTGCCATGATGTCCCTAAATTGTTGGACCACTTCTTTGGATGGTCGTAAGACATGTTTGTCTTCATCCTGGTATAAATCAAGGCAGATCATCAAATCTATTAGATTTGTAGCCTCCACTAGAATAACCCTATAAGGTCTGAATATTTTCTTGATGGCACTTTCCCTATATTTCTCAAAATTCCCCTTCCAATCCACACTTTCTTTGATGAAGGATGGGATTAATCCCACCAATAACTCTGGGGCATTTCTTTTATTCAATACTTCTTGTAGTGAGGCCTCTGGGAAATTAGGGTCAATGGGACCAACCATTTTGTGAATGAACTTCTTCAAGGCTTCATTTTTTCTGTCAAGGCCCTTATGGTCTCCTTGTCCTTACTCATAAAATCTAGAGCATGTTTGATCCCTAAGGCTTCCATTGTCTTGTTTCCTTCCCTTGTAGGTTCCCCCAAATCTACCTCTTCAAATGTATAGTCTTCTAAAGTAGTTTGCGCTTGAGAGGTGCTGGTGGATTGGACCGCAACTTGTGCCTTCCAGCATCTGCTAGTGTCTTGGGTGACATAGGACATTGTCTATGCTAGTAATATGATTTCTACCTGATGAAAGGCTTTCCCTAAGAATGCTATATACATGTTCTCCCCTTCATCTTCATCTGAGTAGGTTCTCCTCCTAGACTTGATTTCTTTGGTAAACGAGGTGGGTCTACTAGATTCAGTGACCGGATCATATGGGGTAATTTGAAGGATTGAATCCAAATTCTGGGACCCTAGAGTCACCCGTTTATCTGGCCCCTCTTCTTGTTCCTATCTCTATTCCACTTTACTTTCTTTTCTCTAGTATTCTTCTTCTTCTCCCCTTTCTTCTTCTTCCTTGTCTCCCTCTTGCATTGCCTCCTCTTATTTTTCCTGACTTTTATCTTCTTCTCCTGAGGAATTAACTAAGGCTTTGGTATAAAGACCAATCATAACCACTACTATGGTTTTGAGGGCTGATGTAGCCTCTCTAGTTACCGATCCTCCCGGTGTTGGGATGTGGAAATTCAAAGGGCTTGGCGGTGGTGGAGTAGGTGTCAGGAAGTTTGGGATTGGAAATGGAAGAGTAGTTGGTGGAGTTATGAGAAATGGGGATGGAGTAGGAATAAGAGGTGGGAGAGTAGTTGGCAGAGCAAGAATGTGAGGAGGTATTATGTCAGCATTGACCTTTGTTGCAGGCTCATTGGTAGTCACCCTTTTGGTGATTGGAGACTCTTGATTCTCGAAACTTTGATCTTCTTTAGAACTATCTCCCACCTTGGGTGTATTTGTCTTTGGATTAGTAAATTGAGTGGGAGGTGGAGTTAATATCACCTTTAGTTGAAAAAGAGAAGGACCACCTACTTCATGTCCAATTGTGTAATCCGGTGTATCCTGGCCTTGGTTTGAGAATCCTTCTAGACCTTCAAAGTTTGATATCTAGAACTCATCTGATCCCAGAGTGTCTAAGGGGTTATCTTTCTCTTTAGGCTCCTCTTGTTTTTTCTGACTGATCTCCTTTTCTCTCCTTTTCTGAGACCTGGTCCTTTTAACTAGGGGAACATCTTCCTCCTCCTATTCTTTAGGGTCTTCTTGTACGGTTTCCAATTGTGGAGGCATAGAAGTTTTATTTCTCTTGTATGTCTTCCCCTTTCTGGTGATAGAAGGAGATTGTCCAGAAGTAAAAGGTCCCTCATCCAATGCACCATGTGCTTTCCCTATAGGAGGATCTATCTATCTGGTCATTCTTGTTTTAGGAGCCTTGGGCCTTGGGTTTGACCCATACTCTACTGCACGTTCATGACCATACACCATGCTCAGCTTTTGTGGTGGTGGCTTCTTTTATTGGGGCACTGTGTTTATCTCTCCACACTATTTATTTGCCTTCTTGGGTGGATCCATCAATGTTTTCATAGGTATTGGGCTGATTTTGTAGGGCCTCTTGATCCATCCTTCTATTTTTCTCATTACGTGTCTTTCCTAGAAATTTATGTCATCATTCTCATTTTTGTCAACCTCTGCGTTCATGATGGGTCAGTCATATATTTTTTCATCTATATAGATGGCCTCCAGGACTTCTTCTAAGTCATATACCCAAAATTTTGAAGGAATAAGTGTCTTTAGGACTTCTTTGGCCAAGATAAGAGTCATTGTGCAATAATCTCAGATTTTGACCTCATGATCATCTACGTAGTTCATCCAGTGATCCTCCAAGTGTGGTTCGTGAATGTAAAACTTGACAATGATGTGGTTGTATGTACCGATAGGATCAAATTGAGGTCATACTATGTCATAGAGATATAGGGGGCATTCATCCCACTCAAAGGCTAAATATTTATAAACCTTCATGTCCTATAGGGTATAAGCCCCTAGTGAAATGGGAAAATCTCAGCAATGCTTCTTCTTGTGTTTTATGTGTTCATATGCATCTGCAAGCTACTAGGCTATTTCCAAAATGATTATCTAGTCAGATGGATATCTAGGCAACTTCTTTGGATTCACAGTCGATCCCACTATCTGAATATACATGAAGGTTTTGAATTGTATATAATAGCCGCCTATGGTCCTCACCCTAGTGGCTGCTTCCTCTGACATTCTTTTTGTAAAATCACCCTCAATAGATCGGATGATTGCAAAAATGAAGGCATCATTGACTATCCCTGGGTAATCTGGGCATCATTGACTATCCCTGGGTAATCTTCCCTTGTTTCTAGTAGGTACACTACATAAGTAGTCATATAAAACTTAGGGTTGTGTTTTACCTCTACTAGTTGTTCATCCAATTTGTCACTAATGATGGTTCCCTAGTCGAACCTAGATCTGCCCCTGAGTCTGTCTATGAGGAGAATCATCCAATTCTCTGGTTGGACTGATTGGGGTAACTCGTAGACTCAGCTTATCATTGTTATTGCAGCCTTGATGTCACCTTTCATGGATCCTCTCCTCAAGTCTATTTTGTCTAGCTTGTTTTTGGGGAGAAGTTGCTCTAGGTAGTGATTGTTAACTATTCATAAGCCTCCTCTACTTTGTTTCTGAACTATGAGTTTCCCTTTTATATGAAGAAGTCATAGAACTTGTCCACACCTTTGTGGGGATGGAAAACATCTTCTATGAAATCAGGCCAGATATCTAGTACTGTTTGGCCCTCTGTATTATGGACCACCCTCTTGTCAGAGTTGTAATGATTGGCCAGGGTCATGATTAGTTCAGGCAAGGATATGGCTACTGGGTGGGCTGCTATACTAACCAGTCCTACTAATGCCAAGGAGGTACAATCCTTTGATCTCCCGACTGGTTGGCCACATCTTGTAAGAAAGTCATCCCAATCCATGTTCCCGATATCAGTGTCAGTGATCTCACTATGCTTGTTGCCAATCTTTGAAGGGGGAGTGTTCCCCTTGTATTTGTACTTCATGGGTGAAGTAATCTTTTTCTCAGGCATTATTGTAATAAAATATGAAAGTATCAGTATCTTATTTAAGAAATAAACTGAAAGAAAGCTGACTAAACTAAGAAAAATAGAGCAAAACTGCCTAAGTCACTGAGAATGCAGGTTTTTTGCACTTTTGGGGTTTTGGACACCGAAGGCAGTTTTGGAGGCCGAAAAGGCCAAAAGAGAAAATAGATATCATTCTTGGTGAGTTCCTTCAGACCTTTCAGCATCCGAAAGCCCAAAGTTTTGTGTATGTTGAAAATCTGAAGTCTTGAAACTTGAAAACCAAGACTCAGAGACTTGGATGTATCAGCATTTCAGACCTTTCGGAGGTCCGAAATGCCAAAAGGGCTAAATCTTTGAAAAAGAAACAAGGGACAAGACCTTTGAGGATTCAGAATTGTCAGCATTTTGGAATTTTTGGAGGTCTAAAACATCAAAAGTGTCAAATCTCTGAAAATAGGGCACGACCAACTGACTTAGTTTTTGGCCTTTCAGAGGCTGAAAACCTACAACAAAGGTCGCGGCTGGAAAAAACCCTAACAAAACTAGAGGGTAAAAAAAACTAGACTCAACATAGACAAACCTCCCATCAAAATGAAGTCACCCCAAGGGCCCTTAGAGACCAGGGGAGAAAGAGGTAGCATAGCCTAGGTTGGACAAGCGCTAGAGTGAAGAAACCCTAAAACCCAAAGAAAGAAAGAAAAAAAAAAGACCAGAGGAAGGAAAAAGAAAAAGGTGATGCAGAAAACAAGACCTACCTTGGAGGGCAAGGAGCAGGGGGGAAAAATGATATGATGATGGTGAGGAGGTGAGTGCGCGATAAGTCTCAGGGTCGAGGGCAAAAAAAAATGATGCAGCCATGAGCTCTCGAGAAAAAAAAGCACAATGATCTCGAATGATGGCCCTTTTTGCAATTTATAACTTGTGGCTTTAGTGTCAGTGTGTTTAGTGGTTTTGGTGTCCAAAATGCCGAAATTTTAGAGGTAGATACCTTCGGCCTTTCAGTGTTTTCAGAGACCAAAAACACCAAAAGAACTGACTTTTGGCCATTTCGATGTTTCAGGGTAGTTTGGTCCACCGAAATGTCAAAAGGGCCGAAAGGCCAAAAAGGTACTCTCCTTATCAACTTATGCTGACACAGGTTCTTTTGAGGCTGATCGAGCGAGGACTCAAGGGGAAAACAAGATTGAAAAAACCAAAAAAAACAAAGAAGGGGGATCCCCATGGTAAGAGGAGCAAAAAATGGGGTGTGTATTGTGGACCCACAACAAATACTTTATCTTGTTTGTTGATGATTACTTAATAATGATGTATGTTATATTTTCAAAGGATAAATATGATGCATTCTACAAGTTTAAGGTGTATAA
Organism: Thuja plicata; assembly: GCA_018584345.1. NCBI lineage: Eukaryota > Viridiplantae > Streptophyta > Pinopsida > Cupressales > Cupressaceae > Thuja > Thuja plicata. The sequence goes on from MU226109.1 coordinate 378,363, forward strand.
AGCAAGAGTTAAAAAAGAAACATGTAAAGCACTTAAGTGTCTTAGATCTGATAGAGGAGGTGAGTTTACCTTACTTGAGTTCACAATATTTTTTGAAGAACTTGGAATCAAGAGACAAATGTCAGCGCCAAGAACACCTCAGAAAAATGGAATTACAGAGAGAAGGAACAAATCCATAATTGATAGTGCAAAAACACTTTTGATACAAAAGGGAGTGGCTCAAATATTTTGGAGAGAAGTTTTAATTACTATTGTTTATACTTTGAACTAGGTAAAACTTAAGAAAGGTACAAACAAAATACCTTATGAGATACAATATGGTCATACTACTAGTGTCAAGTATTTCAAAAAAATTTGAAGCAAATGTTACATAAAGAAGGATGGACAAAATGGTAAATTTGATTCTAAGAGTGATGAAGGGACATTCCTAGGCTATTCTTGTTGCATATTTGCTTCTGTGCAAATAATTGATTGTATGTTTGCCATTGATAACAACATATAATATACAACAAGTATCCTATATGCAATTATCAGTATAGATGCTTTGGAGCTATGCATGTTTATTTCCATAGTGTATACATGTTCTAGTTGCTATGTGCATTCACATAGAGTCAGATATGCATTTTCAGTTGAGTTATGATTAATCAGCTATGGTAGTTACAGTTTCTGGAGTTTATCTGTTAAAGAGCTGACGTAAATATAGTGTTTCTTGAGTTGCGCTTATCTTCAGGATATGCGTGTTTGTATTCATGTTTAGTTATGAGTTAAAGATAATTATCCAAAGGCGCTAAATGTGTTTCAATAGAATCTTGATGTTAGAGTTAATTTGGTGAAGCCAACTTTGTGAAGCGTCACGTCTATTCAGTTTGAGTTGCATGGTCTTAATCTTTATTGCATGCTAGGTTGAGCCGACAAGGAAGTTGATGAAGTGTTTCCAGATACCGTTGTGACCTTATCCTTGGTGAACATACATATAATAGTTTAGATATGTTCACTAAGTGTTGAAAATGTTGTAAATAAGAAAATATAGAGAAGAGAAGAAAATCAGAAAGAATAAGTTGAAGATCTATGTGAAGAAACAGAAGTTGATTGCAATTCATTGGAACTGATCAAGACAGCAGATCTAATCAAATAGTTCAATTACCAGATATAGTGTATATATGTTATACTAAAGGTTGTAGCCTTCACCATCTTAGCAATGAGTTATTGGATAGTGAGTCCTCACCCTTAATAGGGTTATCTGTAAAAGACTCCTAACAGGGTCCGACCTTTAACCAGGTCTCTGTACTTCTTGCATTGTAAAGATAAACTCCTAACAAGGTTGTAAGATCTTCTAACAAGGATCATTATAAACTAGTGTAGTTATTTATGGGTGCTAATTCCCACTAGGATTTTTTTCTATTTGGTTTCCCCGTAATCAAATTGTTGAGTACTCTATTGTGTTATCTAAATGTGCATTTACTTTATATCAAATTACATTAAAGAAAGAGAAAATAATTAAATTGACTGATAACTGATTCAGCCCCNCCCCCCCCCCCCCCCCCCCTCTCAGTTATCCTTGGAACTATTCCAACAATTGGTATCAAAGCCAAGTGCCTTGGAGAGAAAGCCTAACAGCTTAAGGTAGATTAGATGGCATACTTCAAGAAAGAGAGTCCTATGTTTCATGGATAAAACTATCTTGACTGGAAGAACAAAATGATAACACATTTTTAGTGTGTTGGATTTGAGATCTATGAGATTGCCACTCAAGAAGTCTAAATTCCCACCTTGAATGATCTTGCAGCTGATGACTCTACTATGAAACAAAAGGAAATTTTCACTAATAATGCAATTGCCAAAGAATCCCCAATCAGTTCCCTATCTGATAGTGAATTTTCTGAGATCAAGAAGATAGATAAATCATATTCTATTTGGAAATACTTAGAAGATATGTTTGAAGGAGACATCCAAGAAAAGAATGCGTGCAGAAAGACATGGAAGAAAAGATACAACAATTTAGAGATGTTACCTAAAGAAAACATTAGAGCTTACAATCAGAGGATTAATGAAGCAGTATCAGGTATAAGAAACAATGGCAGAGAAATATCAGAGGAAGATATAATGGACAAATTAATGACCACATTGACAGAAGACTATGAGAGAAAGATCAATATCCTAGATGAGACTATGAAATTTTCAAAAGACTTCAAGAGGGAAACCTTGATCAGCAAAATATCTGCATTTGAGATATCTGTATTGAATACAGAACCTAAAAGTGAGACAACCTTCAAAGCCACAGTCCACAATAAGAAATCTATAAGCAGCTCTAGTAATAATGAAGAAGTGGATACAGAACTAGAAGAAATCATTGCTATGATTTCCAAGAAGGAAAGGAAAGGTAAAGGGAAATATGAAGGATAGCTACCATTCAAATGTTTCTCATGCAAAAAACTTGGTCACTTTGCATCCAAGTGCCCTACAAGAGTCAAGAAATTCAGATCAGATTACAAACCTAAGTACACTAAATAATGTTATCATGCTAAGGATGGTGTAACTGATGATGAATCAGGAGAACATGAAATTGGATTTGTTTCCATTAAAGACATTAAGAAGATGCTTGAAGAAATGGACAAAGAAGATGAAGTAAAAGATCAAGAGTTAGCATTAGTTTCAAAAGCTGACATCAGAACTGACTGGATCATTGACAGTGGATGTTCATACCACATGATAGGAGACAAAGATAGATTTTTACATTTGGACAAGTACAAAGGTGGCATGGTTATATTTGGAGATAACACTCCCAAACCTATCATAGGTAGAGGTTCTATCACCCTAGATGGAAAGAATAAGACAGATGATGTTCTCTATGTTGATGGTTTGCATCATAACTTACTAAGTGTTGGACAGTTGCTTGATAAAAGGATATCAGTTGGAATTCAAAAACAACCAATTCATCATAAAAACAAAGATGGAGACATGATTGCATCAAGATCAAAGACCAAAGGTAATTTTTTTCAGCTCAACTCAGAAGTAAGTTGTTTTTTTGCAAAAGTAGATGACAGCTAGCTATGGCACAAGAGACTTTGTCACATCAATTTTGACAACATTGTCAAGATAAGTAATGTAAAGGAAGTAAGAGACCTTCATAGCATTGCAAGACCAGTTGAAACCATGTGCAGGGAATTTTTGATGGGGAAGCATGCGAGGACCTCATTTAGGAGCAAACAAAACTCTGCAAAAAATAAATTAGATCTGATACATACAGACCTATGTGGACCTACTCAGACAAGATCTTACTATGGAGAAAGGTATTTTATTTTGCTTGTTGATGATTTCTCATGGATGATGTGGGTTGCATTCTTAAAAGAAAAATCTGAATCTTTTGAGAAGTTCAAATTATTCAAAGCTAAGGTTGAGAATGAATCTAGATTAAAGATAAAATGTCTGATATCTGATAGAGGAGCTGAATTCACCTCTGACCAATTTTATGACTACTGTGAAGAAGAATCTATTGATGAGACTTTGTGACTAGGTCCACCAATATAGGTAAGTTGTCACTAGGTACCAGGATACCAGCCAACTATGCCTGTAAAGGTTGTCCAGGGAAATGAGATTCCCCTAGCCTCCAAGCATGTGAGAGTTGGGTCTCAACAGTGCAGTGCTCAGTTGGGAAACATGACTGTTTTGTTTGAGGGGGATAGCTGGTTATCTTAACTCGTCTTCTCTAGGGATTTGGGTGAGTGGGATTTCCTGCAAGCATGCATTCATTTAACAAATAAACTTCAAAATATACTGCAGAGTTAGAAATATTTCATCTACCTTTAGTTATACTGAACATTCAAAACATCAACAATTCTCTAACACACTACACTAAATACCAAAGAAATATACAACCATCAGTTCATATTTTATCAGTAGAAAAGGAAAGGAGGTCGTTAATCTACTTTGAGTACCAGAGCAAAGGACATGAAGTACACAAAGTATAAAATACCGTTAACCCAGAAGACAGAATACTAACAACATCATTGAGAGAACTCTTCCTTCTTCATTAACATCTCTTCCAGCAAGCACTGGTGCATGGTACAATGGTGGCTCTAAGGGAGCATTTAACTACTGAAAGCTTAGAAACTATGGAGCATTGAGCTCTACAACTAAGAACTGAGAAAACCAAATTACCATTAACTATGGACTACAAAATCATCAATTTTTTCAACCCTTGGAATGAGGCCAGATTTATCATTTATACACATTACTTGACCTAAGATTTAACCTAACTTATTTTACACTTTACAATATAATATTATTTCTGGTGGCCAATACTACCTGCACGACGCTACAAAAGACCTCAAGATGGAAAAGGTCTATCATGTTAGAGGAATAAGACAAGAAAAGAGGAGTGGAAGAATCAGCCTCGAGAAGAGAGTCAGTAGAAGAGAAGAAGAAATCTGATCCCGTGGGGATAGAGGATACATGCCTCATAAATGGGAGGGTGGATCACTATCTTCGATGTGCCAGGTGTAGCGTTGAAGCGGCACCTTGGGAAGACCATCTATTAGAACCCTCTTATCAAGCCAATGTGCCTTTTTGTGGTTACCTATCTTCTAACAACCTTTTATTAACTACCTTGAAAGTGACCGGTCGGCCTTGGGAACCAAGACACGGGTCACTTAAAGAATACAAAAATATAAGATCTGGAGTTCCGGGATCCAGGAAATTTTGTTTCGAAAGAATGAATGAATACAAAAATACATCTCCTGAAGTGATTCCCTGGGCTCCAGAGAAATTTATTACTTATGATTTTTCCCAAGCTTCCAACACTTGGCCTATGCTTTCTTCATCTACATCCTTTATGATGTCCCACTAACTACGGACAGCCTCTAATGCCTCCTCAACCTCTCCGGCCCCACTCCAGAATTCATCCACCATCTTGATGGCATCATCTGACTGGATCATTATCTTTGACAATCTGGATAACCTACCTTGGTCAAAATCTCCAGCAGGCAGATACAGGGACTCCATTCATTCATTGAACTTGTTGAGGACATAGTCCTCCAGGGTACATGTCCCGGTGGTGAAGGGATCGAATTGCAATACTCCAACCATGAATGCTTTAAATAGACCCATGGGGTATTGGGTGGCTGTCACTTTCTCATTCAAGTCCTTAACCAGTTCCTTGCATACCTCACCCCTAAGGAAAAGTCTGGAGTAGTAGGCCTGGAGGGAGTCTTATGACTCATCTCCCAAAATTCCCACTTTTGTAGTGACTTCTTCACCTATGTTGTGGATCTCTTCTAGCCCGGCCTTCCATTTTTCATACTTTGCTAGATCTTTCTCCCATATGATGGTGGAGCCCTTTTCCTGACTAAGAAGAGAATCAACCCAATAAAGGTTTGGGAGGGACGCTGCTGAAAATTGTCTCATGGTGGTCACCTTCTCGGCGAACCACTCGTCTACAGCTTGTGCTTTCTTTTTCATAATTCGTAGAGAATCCACATCACCCTATGCAAGAGGCAATCCAGAGGAAGGGGTTTTGGGGTGGACCTCAGATAGAGGCTATAAAAGTTATGCCAGAAGCACAAGGAGATTGGCATTTGTTTCTCTTTCCTCCATCTTCTGGCCCTGCTTGATGTACCTGGCCTCTATTACCTTGGTGGCTTCCTTCAGTAGATCCAGCTCACCCTATTTATCTCTCCTCCCCAATTCTACTTCTACTGTGTTGTAATCTTTGGGCCTTACGGAAGTTGTGCCTGCATCTAATGGGGGTGTTGCGATGGTCACAACTGTGCTACCTGTCAAACCGGTCTAGAGAGTATGGATGATCCACGCTTTCTTGGGCTTTCTAGCCTCTGCATTCCTAGTCATCATCTCAGTCAATGAGAGTGTGGTGCACAATGTCACCTCCAAGGCTTTCCTTTTCTTTTATTCCACTAGCCACTGGGGCAACTGGGGCAGCTTTGCCATTAGTACCTATTCATTGGGATTCCTTTCAGAATCTAGTGGCACATTCCCAGAATATACATTATCTTTGGGCTCCTTTTCCACCTCTCATTTTGGTTCCTCCTGTTCTTGTTCCTTTTCTTTTTCCTGTTCTCTGGAACCTTCAATGTTTTCTGCCATACTAGCATCTTCTCTTGTATCATTCGGATCCTTTTCTCTAGTCTCAATCTCATCTGTATTTTTAGGGACCTCGTCCCTCCCGGTATCAGTTGTTTTTGTATTTTAATTAATTGGGACCTCCTGATCAATCTATTGTTGCTGCTCTTGGGCCTTATCGGCCTCATCTGTTGGGGATTTCTCCTCCACCAGAACATCCTCTGGAGGTGGGTTAGGTCTCTGGCCAAAATTTAGCAAGGCAGTCGCTGTTACTACCTCATCAAATGTGCTCTGGGGCACCTTATCACACAGAGTAACCAAAGGAATTTAGAGCTTGATGGTTGGGGGTACGGTTGATCCCATGGGTTCAGGTTCCCTGACCATTAGTTGCTCATTTATGTGTTGCCTTGGTGTGTTCTTGGTCTCCTAGACTGATATCCTCTCCTTCTTGGGCCCTGTTTATACTTCCTCCTGAGCCTCTTGCTCTGATGTATCCTTTTCTTCTGGGACTTCCTTTTCCATGGGGACCTCCTCCTTGTCCTGAGAAGCGATCTCCTCCACCACATAACCTATACCCTGTTGAATCTCCAGGAACTCCTCCACCGAGAAGGTGTCATCAAAATCGTCATGCAGGAGCAAGGATTTCAAAATATATTCTAGTTCAGGAGAATCTGAACTGACATCTACCAGGGGCATCTCTGGCATACTGGGACTGGCAACTGTGCTTGGTTTTGGGGTCACCTTTTTCTTTTTCTTCCTTACTAGCGGAGCCCTGGTGTCTAGAATACTAGTAGACTCTACCTTAGTGAAATTCTGTCTAGTCATCATGGCCGCCAACAACGGGGATCCTGCCAGGTGAGCAGATGTCATTGGAGCCACAAGGAGGTCGGAAGATACCTGCATACTTATTCGCTGGCTTGCCAGCTTTGACACCTCCATTTGTTGATGTAACTATGTCATTAGAAGGGTGGGGACTTGTGGAGGCACTTTGGAGACCGAGGCACCCTCCTTCCTTTTCCCTTTACTTGTACTTGATTTAGCAGCTGTGGCAGATGAAGAAGGTTTGGCACCGGCTGAAGAGGGAGTAGCCCGCCTGACTATTGGCTTCTTTCAGGCGCTCTTTGGACATGCCTGGGTGAAATATTGGTGGCTTGCCTCTATAATGGGGTGACATACCCCTTCAATTGTCAGGTCCTCAGGGGTGGCCCAATCCACCAGAGGAAGATCTAACTTATCCAAACCTTGTTCTTTATATGTTGGATCTTCCAGCGGCCCATCATCTTTGAAACCCTTTGGGAAAGTCTGAAGGTTGAGTGCTTTCATGATCCCTTTGCTCATCCGTGTGTGTTGTCAGGCCGGGAGATCAAAACTATCCTAGAATTTCACCCAGAAGTCTTCAATATCCTCTTCATGCGATGGGAACACCTGGGGTAGTGTTGTGGCAATCTTGCCAAGGGGATCATAATTTTTCCGGGCGTGGTGGAATTCCACTAGCCCCAGGTTCTTCAATTCACTATCGGCCTCCAAGGTTGTAGTGAGGCTACATGTATAATTCCTACAAGAGAATGGGAATGAAACATTGATGACCTTCTTCAATGTGAAGAAGGTGTGCAGATCCATTATCTGCCGAAATAATTCTAAAAGAATAATCATGTCCCCGCAATACTGGGGCAGAAGATGGGGCTTCTCGTTGAAGCCTGTCACCTGAATGTAGGTGTGATGTTGGAACTGAATAAAATACTGGCCATAGCTGTTGACTAGAGTCACCGTTGCCTATGAGAGTCTATACCCATAATCCTGAGTAAGTGTTAGAATTTTATTGTAACCAAAAGCATCGTTCACCTGGCAAAAATTTGGGAATCTGGGTTCCCATTGCACTTGGGGATAGTGATCCCATGGTTCCATTTGGCCCGGCCTGTTTCCAAGCTCTCCAACTATGCCCAAACCTGAAAAATCCATCCTTTGTTTTGCTAGTTCCCATAGCAAGTATGATGTCATATAAAATTTGAAATTCTGAGCAATGCTCTTTAGCTATTTATCTACGTGATTGGATATGAGGGCCGCCTAGTTGAAAGTCTAATTTCATGTGGTGATGCAGTACAGAAAGTACTACATCTATGCTGAGAAATCTTGGGCATGGGGCAATCCAAAAATCTTGCATAAAAATACAATGCCCACTTGGATGGGCTCTTTGAACTCCCTGCGGGGAATTTCCAACTTCATTCTTTTGTAATCCCTCTTTGGGACTTTTAGCTAGTGGCTATTGATATGTTGCTGAGAAATAACCTCGGCACCATCAAACTCCTACAAAGTCTGGAGTCAATTTTGGATAATGGATCCATTGAATTGTGGGATCCCTAACCCCGAGGTGAAAGTTTCTACATCCAAGGTGACAATGGTTGCTGGGTACTATAGCGACTGGGGATCCAGAAGAAGGACGGTCTATGTCAGTGAGTTTTACAATGTTTCCAATTGGAGTATTAACTCTGGGGATTGCACCAAACAGGGGAATTTTTCTACTTTGATAATACCAGAGGCAGCAATTTGAGTTGCTAGGTTATCTTCAGTGGCCCTTAGTTTATAGATGGCTTGAATCAAGCCTTGCATTTCTGCCCAAGGTCTGGGCCCTGCGTCTATTATCTCTTGAACTCTGGACTCAATTTTTGATCCCACAATGACACTATCCTTGGGATACTTAGAGGTCAAGGGTAGCTTTGCCAATAACCTCTCAGCCTTGGTCTTGGTGTCCGCTCGGGTGGAAGTGGTAGGCAGCTCCAGGCTAGTAGGAGGGGTGATCACTTCAGACATCTTCGATCAACTTGTCCGCAATTTGCAAGATTGGAGACCTGTTAGAACATGATATTTATAAAGAATATTAGAATTTCGGGGAAATTGTCACCACCCTGCATTCCTTCAATAAGTGTTAGCATACATCAAAAGTCCCAAAATCCTTGTAATAAACATGAATAAAACTCTCGAGATATTGAACCAAATGGAAAAGGGGGAAACACAGGACAAGGAATTACTTAGGGCCCGGATCCAAGATAATCTAGTTGTTTTCGTGCCAATGTGACCAGTAAGAAACCATTTTCGACTGACGTGGGTTGGCACGTGGTTAGATGGCAGGAGACATAAATTCATTAACAACGACAAGTGGGCCAACACGGGTTAAAATAAATGCCAGATGGGACACGGTTTGAATGCGCACTCATGGGAAATTAATCCCACCATTAAGGTGATGAGACGAAGGAGAGAGAAACCTGCCATGGCTCAAACCAGCAAGGTGTCAAGTTTGAACCATGGTGACTCTGTCTCAATGAGCTTGGTCTCATGGGTAAAGATGGAGTGACGGAGCGTGAAGAACTCGCGAGCTTGGAAGGATATACACAGTATCTACACATAAACATAGAGAGCTGAAACATATATACATGTGATATACAGAAAATACACATCTTTTATAGATTTTTTACAAATTTACAAAACCAAATGCATATATACACGAACCAGACCGAGACAATGTACACTATCAACATTAATCTATAGCTGTGCAGGAGGTGAACAACCTCCTCACAAGGCCAACCCACCAATGGGAGGCGAACCAAAAATAGAGCATGAAAGGAAACCTGTGAACAAGACGTAGACCAAAAGAGCAAAGGGAAACAAACACAAAACAAAAAAATAGCAGGGAAACCAGAAGACCTACCTGGAAATCTGAAGAAGGGCAGGGAAAGAGCACACTAGGAGCACTCCCGTAATAGGTTCTACCTTCAAACGACCATGAACAAGCACCTCGAAGCAACTGGTAACAACCCACTAAGCACAAGGTAATTTCAGTTTAATCATCATTTAATTACCTAAGGATCGCTCTGAGCATAAGTGTTTTAATCATCGTAACTGCAAAAGTGGCGTGTATGCACCCTAAAATGGTCGCCTAGACTTTGGACCCCATTTATCATTTTTATCAATTTATCAAATTTCTGAATCAATGATTTGGAACATTTTCAATTCAAATCAATTTCCTTGATCAAATTGTAATTAATTCAATTATTCAATTATTTCAATATTTCCTAAGGTTTGATCATTTTTAACTAATTAAAAGATTTAATTTTCTTTTTAATTAAATAAAATTTATCTT
>MU226109.1:397294-431469 GCA_018584345.1 Thuja plicata
AAAATTTATCTTATTTAATTAAAAGATTTAATCTCCCTTTTAATTGAATAAAATTTATCTTATTTAATTAAAGTAAATTTCTCCCTTTTAATTAAATAAAATTCCTCGTATTTAATTAAATTCAATTCCCCCCATTTAATTAAATAAAATTCTTCTAATTTATTTAATTGAAAGAAAACCTCTTTTTTAATTAAATAAATAAAAATCCCCACTAAAAGCACTTTATTTGTTGAAAAAGGAAATAAATTAAATTAAATTAAATAAAAATCCCTTTTTCTTCACATCCTCCTAAGTGGTGGGATTTTTGCCTCTTAATCTCAACCGTTCACTTTCTTATATAAGGAAATCTCTCTTTCTCATTTGATAATCATCAATCAATCATCAATCATCAATCATATTAGTTTTCATAGTATTGTTATGCTGCAGGTTTGGAGAGCAAATTTGGAGGAGGATTTGAGCACTTGAGCTTGGATATTGCAACTTCTCTCTTCTTGTATCATTCTTCTTGCATTCATGGCTCCTCATATAGATTAGATTCATGTTTATTTTCATAGATTAATCTTTCATTTGTATTTCCTTTCATAGATTTAGCCATGCATTGTTATCATTTAGATTAATTTCCTTTCATGCATTGTTATCATATAGAGTAGATCTAATTTTCATGCATTTGAATCTCTCATTTCATGGTGTACTTGCATAGGCACTAACTAGGTCAAATCTGAGGGCCTCCATTTCAAACCTTTGCACTCCATGACTAGAGAGCTATTGATCGATATTTGAGGCCTCATTCTTGAGAAACCTTGGATGGAATGATTCATAGAAGTGTGTCAACATTTATGCACACAAGGATCGCTCTGAGCATAAGTGTTTTAATCATCGTAACTGCAAAAGTGGCATGTAATTTCTATTTATACCCAAGGTAAAAGCAAGTTACATCTCTTTTCCTGAAGACTTTGGAATAGGCAAACCTCCAGACTCCGGGCCCAGGGATTCCATGCCTCCATGCCTTCTCACAAGGAAAAGACATCATGATGGGGAATCTTGGAGTCTAGAATCTGGCTCAAAAGGATAACCAACTCTAGGACCGGGTCCCAGAGACACAAAAGACACAAGGCAAAAGAAAACAAACCTCCCCCGGGAGGGAAAACCCAGAGAAAGAAACAAAGAAAACAAAAGACAAGGCAAACAAAGAAAGAGCCAAAAGCGAAAAGAGGGGACCCAACATTTTGCACACAAAATGTAGGGACAGGTATGTAGGGCATACCAAATGTTGACTATCTGGGATGAATGTCTTAGTGCATTCGAGAATCATAGAATCTCTGGTTAGCAAAACTGGAATAATTCATTACTCAGAGTATCCTGTCTGCAAGGCGCGAAGTGTCTGAGTCAATCCAGCTCATACATGATTCAATCCTTGGTCTTTTGTCAGTTGTGTAGTGTGTGCTTTAGAAGAAATCAAGCCGATGACCTCTGGGAGAAGTAGAGAAGAGGCACTAAATCTATTAATCCAAAGTCGTCAAATTTTCTTGTTTCTCCTAGATACCAGAGTTTTCATCCTATCTTTTTTTTTTCCTCACTATTTTATTCTTTTCTGGAAGGGAAGGCAGTACTTCTTTCACCATTAATCTTAATCTTAGCTCAATTTAATGGAGGTACTTCTTTCACCCTTCCATCCATCTTAATTTTTCAAATGGGAAAGGAAAACTCCAGACCCAAAAAGAATTTGAAAATTTCAGACTTGGGCCAATAAACCAGTGCGACCGATCTACTCTCGGTGTGTTCAATTACTTGTTCCTTTTGATTTTGATTTAACTGATTGCCAGACTTCTGGAGATAAATTTGATGAAGATTACTCATATTCTGTTATTGAACTTACAAAATAACTCCGAAGACTAAACCAATTCCACTATGCTAACAATAGATTCCAAGTTCACTGTAATGCAAAAGGCATCATCCCGGGGACTAGATGTTATGCGAATCATACCAACCTACAAAAGGTCAAGAAAAACACTAGGAACCTAGAAAGAAAACAAAGAAAGCAAGGAACAAAACAAAAGAGAAGAAAACAAGGGCGATCACGGAGGACAGCCAACAACTATTTACAAGATGAGGCATTCCAAACGGATCACCAAGAAAGAAATATTTACAAGCAAGAAGATTTACATACAATATAACTCCGGACAAATCTACCTCATTCAAAATAATGTTTGAGAAACTTTCCATTGACGGACAATGGGATGGGTTCTCCAGTCATGGTATTGAGGTGATAGGTATTTTCCCCACAGATCTCCGAGATCAAATATGGTCTGAGCCAGAGCCTATGGAATTTGGTGTGCTTTCCTTTCTTTTCCCAAGCCTTATCCCATAAGAGGACTAAGTTAAAAATCTAAAAGGCCTTATACTGAGCTCTCTGGTCAAACCATCATTTCACCACTGCTTGGTGACACGCAAAATATTCAAGGGCCACGTCTCTTTGTTCTTCCATCCGCACTAGGTTTAGGAGCCAAACCTCCACAATATCCTTCTGGTTGTCAAATTCCTACATGAACTACAAAGCTGGGATTTGTAAGTTGCACCAGATGGAATGGGGATGTCCCCAGGGTGGCCTTAATTCAGATACTATCCACCCAGAGGGCGAATCTCAACTTTTGGTGTCAATTTTGGGGGTTCTGTTCTAACAGATGTTTGATCACCTCAAGCAAATTTTTGTTGGTTGTTATTCAGCGACACCATTCCCCTGGGGGTAATAGTTGCTAGAGAACTTCAGAGTGATCTTCCAGTCATAGGTCCATTCAAGTAGTTGTGCCAAAGAAAATGCCAAACCATTGTCACACACTATAGCAAAGGGCATTCCAAACCTTGTGATGATATTTCCCTCGAGGAATTTAATAACTACGTCTGCCATATTGTTTTTGCAAGGTATCACTTCATATCACTGGGTGCAATAATCAGTAGCAGTCAAGATGTACTGGTGGTTGGTAGACAAGTTGGGGTTGATTTTCCTGATAAATTCAGATGCCCATTGGGTGAAAGTTCTAGCTTTGAAAACCTGCTGTAAAGGCATAGCTGGGTTTCGCTCATGATGTGTCACAGTTTGGCAAGTATGGCACTTCTAGATGTGAGTATAGAAATCTTTGCAGATACAAGGACAATAGTATCTGGCCCAGAGGATCTGATGGGTAGTGGTGTTAGCTGAGCCATGCCCATTTGCAAACTGCCCGTGAAATTCTTTGATTGTTTTTGCAACTTGAACCCTATTGATGCAACGAAGGTACACTCCTTCATAGTTCCTACATAAAAGTGTGGCATTTTTTATCATGAAGTGGGAACTTTTCAACTGCAGGACGCAATATTTGTTTGGAGGCAATCCCTCTAAGCATCTTTTATTCAAAAAGTACACCAGGTCTGTGTACCATAGATCTCGAGTGATAGACTCTACTATATATGTTTGACATTCAATGTGGGGAGTCTCTTCTCTCATCGCTCTACATAGTCCCTAGCCTCGGACTATTTTCATGGGTTACATTTCTAAATCATATTCTTGGAGGATGTCCATCCATTTCCTCCATCTCTCACCCAACTCACTCTGCATCAGCAAAGACTTCACCGCCTGATCTAGAATGATAGCATACACCTTGCTCTGGAGAATATAATGCCAAAATTTATTCACGGTGCAAATGAGAGAAAAGGCCTACTTTTCCAAGGATGAATACCGAACTTCAGCTATCTTGAAGGAGGAGCTCATGAAAGCTATTGGTCATTCTTCCCCTTTGACCTTTTGGGTCAATACGGCCATGGAAGAATGTAGTGAAGCAAAAGAATAAATGTAAAAGGGGAGGGAGCAGTCTAGACTAGCCAGAACTGGGTCCTCCATTATCATCTATTTAATCTGGGTGAATGTCTGCTTTGCTTCAGAGCTCCACTCAATTTTGGTATCCTTTTTCATCATTTCATTGAGTGGTTTTATGATCTCAATGAGTCCAGTGATGAACCACCAGACAAAGTTGATCTTTCCAAAGAAAGATCTCATCTCTTTCTTGTTGTCGGGAATTTGTAGGTTTAGCAATGCTTCAACTCTCTTAGGGTCAATGGATATACCCTTCTCAGAGACAATATGCCTGAGAAACTTCCCTTTAGTGACCCTGAATATGCATTTCTTAGGGTTGAGGGATATTCCATACCGGCAACATCTCTCACAAATCTGGGCAAGATGGGCGGAATGATCACGCCTATCTTGGGAAAAGATGGTTAAATCATCCATGTAGATGATTATACATCAATTTACAAGACCCTCAAATGCAATATCCATGGCCTTCTAAAACATAGCCCCTACATTAATCAAGCCAAAGGGAATTCTCTGATATGCAAACGTTCTCCACTTGGTGGTAAACACTATTTTGTATCTATCTTCAAATTTAACCATGACCTAGTTATATGTGGAGTACCCATCCAAGAAGGACATCATTTGTGATACATTCACGATTTGCAACACCTAATCCAATGAGGGGAGAGGGTTATTGTCTTTCTTAGAGGCTTTGTTCAAATTTTAAAAATCCACGCAAAGGTGGATTTTACCACTTTTCTTTATCATAGGGACTAGGTTGGCCACCCATGTAGTATGCCAGATTGGGAAGATTATCCAAGTTGACAATAGTTTATGAACCTCCTGGTGAATCAGGGGCTCGATTAGTGGGTTGACCGATCATTGATTTTGCTGGAAAGGCTTAGCATCAGGTTTGAGTGGGATGGTATGGGTCATGATGGATGTATCGTAGGTTTTCAAGTCCTCATACCCCCATGTGATCACATCAATGTATTCTCGGAGAACCGGGAGAATCTTCTCCTTCTCCTCAAGGGAGCAAGAGGTGCCAATGTGTATCATTTTCTCTTCACCGGGCTGGCTGATGTTCACTTTTGCAAATTTACCTCCCTCAAAGGAGGATGATATCTTTTCTTGGCCCCGAGGGTCTAAATAGAATATTTTTTCAAGCACAACCATCCCCTTCGGAATGGTGTTGGTTGGTAGGTCGATGATCCTGTCATCTTCATCACCCTGCCCAGTGTCATCATGGTCTCTTTCTTCCACTATCTGGTCCTTAAAGACACCAACATTGGCCATGAAGGCCAGGATGTGTTGATCATCCTCAAAGACCTAAAAATAGGTGACATTATCTAGAATGGATGGGGTGGGGATCATCTCAATAGAAAATCTCTAGAGTTGTGAGCGAGCCATGAGCTCAAGTGTACTGGCAGAAATAGCAAGCGCATCCAGGACATAGTTCTATCTCTAGGGAATAAGATCGATGTCGAAGGCATCAAAATCCTAAATGAGGCTCCATGTCTAGTTGCGGTATGCAACCAGCCTTTTATCGTGATAGGTGTATTGACTCCGGACTTGTTTGACAATCAACTCTGAATCACCTAGGGCCCGAAGGTGAGTGATTCCTTTCCTTAGTGAAAATAGGAGCCCAAGAACCAAGGCCTTGTACTCTATGACATTGTTTGTACAGTTGAACTATAGCCTATAGGATGCAAGAAAGGATTTTCCCCGTGGGTTGATTAATTCTACTTCGGCCCCGTAGCCTTGTTTGGATCAAGAGCCATCGAACTTAAGGGTCCACAAATTGTTGTTTGTTGTATGGGGCTGGGAGGACAAAGCTGTCTTTGGATTCATTTTGGGAGGGTTGGGAGGAGTTTCCTCTGGCGCTGATGGTACTTGGGTGAGGTTTTTCTCTGGGGAGATTTCTGGTTGGGATTCCTAGATACATGGCACTAAGGAGGCGCTTCCAGTAGGAACACCGGGTTTTGGGGAATCAACTATATGCTCTTTTCTCTAAAGGGCATCAATGTGTCAAGTAGCAGCAGAAAGACAAGGTTCGCACTCTAGCTCCAAATATTTTTGGTAATGCACTTGGCACCAAGTGCCAGACAAGAGTGTGGCAGGGGTCGCTATGGGACCATGAGAGTTAACCTCAACCTTCAATTTTCCTTCCAGGTCCTGGGTTCTCTATTGAATTATGGGATCCTCCTCGGGGTGAAATCAAATGTTAAGATCTCAAGGGGTTGGTACACCCCAGGGAAATTCTTAGAGAATAGGACCTCATTAACCCTCCCAACTTTGGTGAGGGCCTATTTCATCCAGGGCTCACTTTCAACCTAGATCATGTTAGATTCTCCTTCCTAGGGGAGCCACAAGTGGGAGAAGTCAGTCAAAAAGTACCTGTTCAGGGATTTGGACCAATTCTGACTTAGCAACATCCCATAAGTCTCTGGAATATCCACCACTTGGATGTCTATTGTACTGGCTATCCTGGGGTCCTAGATGAGTTGATAGACATTCTTTAGTTCACCCGTCATTTTCACAGCAATTTTATCTAATTGGATTACTGCGCCAATGGACAGGGTGGGGAAAAATCTTAGCTTCTGGCATATGGATAGAGGCATGATGTTTCCCAAAGCCCCAGAATCTACTAGGCAGTTGTGTATGTTTTTCCCTTGTATGTTTATACCTAGCAGGAAGGGAGGATCTTTAGTATTTCTCTAGAAGACAGTCATGTTAGCGTCCTCAAAAGAGACAGTCTTGGGTGGGTGACTAACGGCTTCTGGGTTTCCCAAGAGCTTCAAAAGGGACTTCTTCTACTCAGGATAGTTGATTAAAACCTCCATCAAATTCATGGAGGTGGTGGTTTGTTTTAATGCCTTCACGATGACAAACCTTCCTCCCTAGAACTGGTGGCTTCCCTCGGTCGGGTCCTTAGCTTGGTTAGAGCTAGAACCTTTTGGAGGGATAGACCGATCAGTCATGTTGTCCTAGGTAGGAGTGTCCTTGGGAGGTGTGGGCGTGTAAACTAGTCCTTTACCAGCCTGACTCTAAGTGTTGTAGGGAGCCCTTGGGTTGGTGAAGGCATTGGCCTCAAAGGCTGGAATAGAGTCATCAAAGAACCCCTGTAGTTCAGGTTCTTCTTTGTCTTTTGCGGCATTCCCAAAGAAGATGGTCTCATAGGTGAATGCACCATGACTGGTCTCTTGCACAAGAGGTTCTAGGGGAGCAGGATTGGAGACTTGTTGTCTTTCTAGCAGGAAAATCATGATGAATTTCTCCAACGTGGAACAATTTACCTCATTGTGAGAGCCTGTGTAATGCAATCTACACCAATTGGACATGGGCTAGAAGTCTGTGACTGGCATGAAATGGGACAGTCTAGCACCACCCTAGTTGGTGTTTTGGTTCAGAGGCGGGCCTTCAACATTGGTGTTTTTGTTCCATTGTTGTTGGTTGGGCTGAGGGCCATTATTGTAATTTCTTCCTCTGGCATTATTGTTTCGTTGGCCAGAGAAAATGTTCCCCCTCTGGGGATTGGAATTATGGGGAGCATAGGACCCTGTCTTTAGATGACCCATGTCCACAGTCAGAGTGGACAACATTCATCAGAGGGATTCAACCTCGGCGGTCAATAGGGTGTTCGTGTCATAGTGTGATGGTTGTTGTTTTTGGTTCCCTAGGAAAGCAGCAGTATTTGTTGGAGTTGAGGGTGGCAATCCTCCAGCTGCAGATGACTAGAAGAAAGGCACTCTAGGTGGTTGTGTCTATGGTTATAGCATTTGTTGTGGCTGGTTCTAGGCAAAAGATTCAAAACCTGGTATTGTCTGGGTTTGAGATGGATATATGTATCAGGCCTACTGTTCTACTGTTGGTGGCAGGGGATTCATGGCCATCATAAGGGCTCTTATTGCTTGATTGGGTTTATATCCCCTGGCGTAAGAATTTCTGTTGGGTATCATGTTAAATGGTGTACTCTGCCCAATCCCTCTCGGGGATTTATTAAGGCCACAGGATAGTTCTAAGGCTAGGTTGTAAACCTTCGCCAAAGTATCCCGATCGCCCGAGGCGGTAGTTCTCTAGAGGAGAGTGGTAATGAAGGGGTCCATCACATTGAGATAGGTCTGGATAGTCACCTCCGCAGACAGGATGAAGGGACCCGTACACCGCTTCAAGGTGTGTTGGAATCGGTAATTGAATGTTGCAAGGGGTTCATTTGGTTCCTTCCTGATAGAGATGAACTAGTTGTGGGACCACACTAGGTCCACATGTATGCAGAAGGTGGCTAGGAAGGCGTCCTCCATGTCTTTCCAATTGTTGATGGAGTTGGTGAGAAGGTTAAGGTACCAGTTTAGTTCATTCTATCCCAGGGATAGAGGGAACATCTGAGTCACAACATCTTGATGTTGGATCCAGTGTCAGTTCATAGCATCTTTGTATGCCTTCAAATGCTCTTCTACAATTTGTGAGCCTAAGTGCTCATATCGGGGACAAATATTTTTTGGGTGCGAAGGTAAATCGTTGGTTGCACCCATAAAAGTTCCCATTGGGGACCCAGTATTTCCAAAATATGCAGCCATTGGGGGAGCTATATTTTGGCGAGGTTGAGTGCTAATTCCTAGGACAATCTAGGGGATTTGGGTATTCTGTGGTATGCTAGATCCCCAGACAATGGTAGCTGATTTGGATTTTGGGGTACCTTTTTTTTAAGCTGGGGGCTCGAGTTTGACAAACTGTCTGAGATTGGGAGCTAATTTAAGCATTCTTTCAAATCTTATTGGTGAAAATGATCCAATCCCACTGAAGGCTTGACTCCTAAAACTATGGCTTGGGGAACCCTCGGGCGGTGTAAAATCTGAATCCTTAAAGGGGGACGAGTTCATGCCCTCCTTATAGCGCCAGTTTCTATTGACGAGACTTTGTGACCGAGTCCACCAACAGAGGTAAGTTGTCACTAGGTACCGGGGTACCGGCCAACTTCACTTGTAAAGGTTGTTTGGGGAAACAAGATTCCTTGGGCCTCCAAGCATGTGAGAGTTGGGTCTCGACAGTGCGGGGCTCAGTTGGGAAATGTGACTATTTTGTTTGAGGGGGATAGCTGGTTATCTTAACTTGTCTTCTCCAGGGATTCGAGTGAGTGGGGTTTCCTGCAAGCTCACATTAATTTAACAAATAAACTTCAAAAGATACTCTAGAGTTAGAAATATTTCATCTACCTATAGTTATATTAAACATTCAAAACATCAACAATGCTCTAACACACTACACTAAATACCAAAGAAATATACAACCATCAGCTCATATTTTATCAGTAGCAAAGGAAAGGAGGTTGTTAATCTACTTTGAGTACCAGAGCAAAGGACATGAAGAACACAAAGCATAAAATACCGTTAACCCAAAAGACATAATTCTAACAACATCATTGAGAGAACTCTTCCTTCTTTATTAACATCTCTTCCAGCAAGCACTGGTGCATGGTACAATGGTGGCTCTAGGGGAGCATTAACTACTGAAATCTTAGAAACTATGGAGCATTAAGCTCTGCAACTAAGAATTGAGAAAACCAAATTGCCATTAACTATGGACTGCAAAATCATCAATTTTTTTGACCCTTGGAATGAGGCCAGACTTATCATTATACACATTACTTGACCTAAAACTTAACCTAACTTATTTTACACTTTACAATATAATATTATTTCTGGTGGCTGGTACTACCTGCACCACGCTACAAAAGACCTCAAGATGGAAAAGGTCTGTCATGTCATAGGAATAAGACAAGAAAAGAGGAGTGGAAGAATCAACCTTGAGAAGAGATCCAGTAGAAGAGAAGAAGAAATATGATCCCCCAAGGATCGAGGCTACATGTCTCATAAATGGGAGGGCAGCTCACTATCTCCGATGCACTAGGTGTAGCATTGAAATGGTGCCTTGGAAAGACCATCTGTCAAAACCCTCTTATTGAGCTGACATGCCTTGTTGCGGTTACCTATCTTCTAACAACCTTTTATTAACTACCTTGAAAGTGAACAGTCGGCCTTGGGAACCGGGACATGGGTCACTTAAAGAATACAAAAATATAGGATTCAGAGTTCTGGGATCTGGGAACTTTTGTTCTGAAAGAATGAATGAATACAAAAATACATCTCTCAATGAGATTCTCGGGGCTCCAGAGAACTTTATTACTTATGATTTTTCCCAAGCTTCCAACACTTAGCCTATGCTTTCTTTGTCTACATCCTTTATGTTGTCCCACCGACTACGGAAAACCTCCAATGCCTCCTTAGCCTCTCTAGCCCCACTCCAGAATTCATCCACCATATTGATGGCATCATGTGACTAGATCATTATCTTTGACAATCTGGATAACTTTCCATGGTCAAAATCTCTAGCAGGTGGATACAAGGACTCCATTTGTTTGTCAAATTTTATAAGGACATAGTCCTCCAGGGTACATGTCCTGGTGGTGAAGGGATTGACTTGCGATACTCCAACCATGAATGCTTTAAATAGACCTATGGGGTATTGGGTGGCTATCACTTTCTCTTTCAAGGCCTAAACTAGTTACTTTCATACCTCACCCCCGAGGACAAGTCTGGAGTACTGGGCCTAGAGGGAGTCATATGACTCATCTCCCAAAATTCTCATTTGTATGTCGACTTCTTCGCCTATGTTGCGGATCTCTTCTATCCCGGCCTTCCATTTTTCATACTTTGCTAGATATTTCTCCCATATGATGGTGGAGCCCTTTGCATGGCTAAGAAGAGAATTGACATGATAAAATTCTAGGAGGGAGGCCACCAAAAATTGTCTCATGGCGGTCACCTACTCAGTGGCCCACCCGTCTTCGGCTTATGCTTTCTTTTTCATTTTTTGTAGAGAATCCACATCACCCTATGCAAGCGGAAATTCAGAGGAAGGGGTTCTAGGGTGGACCTCAGATAGAGGCTGTGAAATTTCTTCCAGAAGCGCGAGGAGATTGGAATTTTTTTCTCTTTCCTCCTTCAGCTTGTAGCCCTGCTTGACATACCTGGCCTTTATTACCTTGTTTGCTTCCTTCAGTAGATCTAGCTAACCCTGTTTATCTCTCCTCCCCAATTCTACTTCTTCTATGTTGTAATATTTGGGCCTTACAGCCGCTGTGTCTGCATCTTATGGGGGTGTTGTGATGGTCACAACTATGTTACCTATTGGACCAGTCTGGAGAGTATGGACGATCTGTGCTTTCTTGGGATTTTTAGCCTCTGCATTCCTAGCCATCATCGCGGTCAATGAGAGTGTGGTTCCTGATGTCACCACCGGGGCTTTCCTTTTCTTTGATTCCACCAACCACTAGGGCGGCTAAGGCGGCTTTGCCATTAGTACCTGATCAATTGGATTCCTTTTGGAATCTGGAAACACATTCTCAGAATATACATTTTCTTCAGGCTCCTTTTCCACCTCTCATTCCAGTTCCTCCTGTTCTTGTTCCTTTTCTTTTTCCTATTCTCTGGAACCTTCAATGTTTTCCACCATATTGGCATCTTCTGTTGTATCATCTTGAGCCTTTTCTCCGGTCTCAATCTCATCCATATTTTCTGGGACCTTGTCCCTCCTAGTATCAATTGTTTCTGTATTTTCATTAACCGATACCTCCTGATCAATCTATTTTTGTTTCTCTTGGGCCTTATCGGCCTCATCTGTTGGGGCATTCTCCTCCATCAGAACATCCTCTCAAGGTGGGTGAGGTCTCTGGCCAAAATTTAGCAAGGAAGCCACCGTTACTACCTCACTGAATGTGCCCCGAGGCACCTGATCACCTAGAGTAACCAAAGGCATTTGGAGTGTGATGGTCGGGGGTATGTTGATCCCGTGGGTCTGGGTTCCCCGACCATTGGTTTCTCATTTATGTGTTTCCTTGGTGTGTTCTCGGTCTTCTAGACCAGTATCCTCTCCTACTTGGGCCTTATTTGCACTTCCTCCCAAGCCTCTTGCTCTGATGTATCCTTTTCTTTTGGGACTTCCTTTTCCATGGGGACCTCCTTCTTGTTCTGAGCAGTGATCTCCTCCACCGCATGACCTATACCTTGTTGAATCTCCAGGAGATCCTCCACTAAGAAGGTGTCATCAAAATCATCATGTGGGGGTGAGGAGTCTGAAATATCTTCTAGTTCAGGAGAATCCGAACTGACATCTACTAGGGGCATCTCTTGCATACTAGGACTGGCAACTGTGCTTGGTGTTTGGGTCACCTTTTTATTTTTCTTCCTTACCACTGGAGCTCCAGTGTCCAAAATACTAGTAGACTCCGCCTCAGCAAAAATCTGTCTTCTCATCATGGCTGCCAATGATGGGGATCCCGTCGGGCTAGCAGATGTCGTTGGAGCCACAAGGAGGCCGGAAGATACCTGCATACTTATTCGCTGGCTAGCCAGCTTTGACACCTCCATTTGTTGATGTAACTATGACATTAGAAGGGTGGGGACTTGTGGAGGCACTTTGGGGACTGGGGCACCCTCCTTCCCTTCCCCTTTACTTGTACTTGATTTAGCGGGCATGGTAGATGAAGAAGGTCTGACATCAGCTAAAGAGGGAGTAGCCCGCTTAATTGTTGGCTTCTTTCGGGCACTCTTTGGACATGCCCGAGAAAAATACTAGTGGCTTGCCTCTATAATGGGGTGACATACCCCTTCAATTGTCAGGTCCTTAAGGGTGGCCCAATCCACCGAAGGAAGATCTAACTTATCCAGCCCTTGTTCTTTATATGCTGGATCTTCCAGTGACCTGTCATCTTTGAAACCCTTTGGGAAAGTCTGAAGGTTGAGTGCTTTCATGAGCCCTTTTCTCATTCATGTGTGTTATTGGGCCCAGAGATCAAAACTATCCTAGTAGTTTTCCCAAAAGTCTTCAATATCCTCTTCATGCAGTGGGGATGCCCAGGGTAGTGCTGTGGCAATCTTGCCAATGGGATTGTAATTTTTTTGGGCGTGGTGGAATTCCACCAGCCTCTTCAATTCACTATCTGCCTCCTGTGCTACGGTGAGGCTGCATGTATAATTATTGCAAGAGAATGGGAATGAAATGTTGATGACCTTCTTCAATGTGAAGAAGGCATGCAGATCCATCATCTGTCGACAGAATTCTAAAAGAATAATCCTATTCCCGCAATAATAGTGCAGAAGATGGGGCTTCCCGTTGAATCCTATCACCCGAATGTAGGTGTGATGTCAGAACTAAATAAAATACCAGCCATAGCTACTGACCAGAGTCATCACTACCTGTGAGAGTCTGTACCCAGAATCTCGAGTAAGTGTTAGAATGTTGTTGTAAACAAAAGCATCGTTCACCCGACAGAAATTGGTGAAACTGAGTTCCCATTGCACTTGGAGATAGTGATCCCATGGTGCCATTTGGTCCAGCCCATTTCAAAGCTCTCCAACTGTGCCCAAACTTGGAAAAGCCAGCCTTTGTTGTACTAGTGCCCATAGCACATATGATGTCATATAAAATTTTGAATTTTGGGAAATGCTCTTTAGCTGTTTATCTATGTGATTGGATATGAGGGCCGCCCAGTTGAAAGTCTGACTACGCATGGTGATGTAGTACATAAAGTAGTACATCCATGCCAAGAAATCCTGGGCATGGGACAATCCAAAAATCTTGCATAAAAACACAATTCCCTCTTGGATGGGCTCTTTAAACTCCCCGCAGGGAATTTCCAACTTCATTCTTTTGTAATCCCTCTTTGGGACTTTTAGCCAGTGGCTATTGATATGTTGCCAGGAAATAACCTCAGCACCTTCAAACTCCTGTAATGTCTAGAGTCAATTTTCGATAATGGATCCATTGAATTGTGGGATCCCCAGCTCTGAGGTGAAAGTTGCCATGTCCAAGGTGACAATGGTTGCTGGGTATTGTAGCATCTGGGCATCCAAAAGTAGGATGGTCCGTGTTGGTGAGTTGTACAGTGTTTCCAATTGGAGTATTAACTCCGGGGATTGCACCAAACAGGGGAAGTTTGCCACTTTGATAATACCAGAGGTGGAAATCTAAGTTGCCAGGTTATCTCCAGTGGCCCTTAGTTTATAGATGGATTGAATCAAGCCTTGCATTTATACCCAAGGTCGGGGCCCTGCGTCACTTATCTCCTGAACTCTGGACTCAATTTTTGATCCCACAATGACACCGTCCTTGGGATACTTAGATGTTAATGGTAGCTTTGCTAATAACCTCTTAGCCTTGGTCTTGGTGGCCGCTCGGGTGGAAGTGTTAGGCAGCTCCGGGCTAGAAGGAAGGATGATCACTTCAGACATCTTTGATCAACTCATCCGTAACTTCCAAGATCGGAGACCCATCAGAACATGATATTTATAAAGAATATTAGAATTCTGGGGAAATCATCACCACCCTGCATTCGTTCAAAAAGTGTTAGCATACATCAAAAGTACCTGAATCCTTGTAATAAACATGAATAAAAATCTGGAGATATCGAACCAAATGGCATAGGGGGAAACACAGGACAAGGAATTACTTAGGGCCCAGATCCTGGATAATCTAACCATTTTCGTGTTGATGTGACCAATAAAAAACTGTATTTGGCTAATGTGGGTTGGCACATGGTTAGATGGCAGGCAACATAAAGGCATTAACAGTGAAAAGTGTGCTGACATGAAGTAAAATAAGTGCCAGATGGGACATAGTTTGAATTCTTGCTCGTGGGAAATTAGTCCCGCCATTAAGGTGATGAGACGGAGGAGAAAGAAAGCCGCCATGGCTCGAACTAGCGAGGTGTCAAGTTCAAATCATGGCGACTCCGTCTCAACAAGCTTGGTCTCATGGGTAAAGATGCAGTGATGGAGCGCAAGGAAATCCCAAGCTCAGAAGGATATACATAGTATCTACACATAAACATAGAGAGCTAAAACATATATACATGCAATATACAAAAATTACACATCTTTTATAGATTTTTACAAATTTACACAACCAAACGCATATATACACAAACCACACTGAAATAATGTACACTATCAACATTAATCTACAACTATGCAAGAGGTAGACATCCTCCTCGTAGGGCCAACCCACCAATGGGAAGTGAACCAGAAATAGATCACAAAAGGAAACCTGCGAACAAGACGTAGACCAAAAGAGCAAAGGGAAACAAACATAAAACACAAAAACAACAGGGAAACCAGAAGACCTACCTGGAAATCCAAAGAAGGGTAGGAAAATTAGCGCACCAGGAGCACTCATGTAACAGGTTCTACCTTCAAACGACCACGAACAAGCACCTCAAAGCAACTGGTAACAACCCACTAAGCACAAGGTAATCGCAGTTTAATCGTCATTTAATTGCCTAAGGATCGCTCTGAGCATAAGTGTTTTAGTCATAATAACTACAAAAGTGGCATGTAATTTCTATTTATACCCAAGGTAAAAGAAATTTACATCTCTTTTCCTAAAGACTTCAGAACAGGCAAATCTCTGGACTCCAGGCCTGGGGATTCCATGCCACCGTGCCTTCTCACAAGGAGAAGACATCACGGCGAGGAATCCTAGAGTCTAGAATCTAGCTCAAAAGAACAACCAACTCTGGGACCGGGTCTCGGAGACACAAAAGACACAAGACAAAAGAAAATAAACCTCCCCCAGGAGGGAAAACCCAAAGAAAGAATCAAAGAAAACAAAAGACAAGGCAAACAAAGCAAGAGCCAAAAGTGAAAAGAGGGAACTCAACATTTTGTACACAAAATGTAGGGACGGGTATGCAGGGCATAACAGAATCATAGGTCATAGATGAAAGTATCACTCCTAAGAATTCAAGGTACACATCTAAATACCACTCTAAGGAAACTATCATTGGAGATCAGAGCGCAAAAGTCTTAACAAGATCTAGAGCAAAAGGTTAAACCATTGATGAAGAGGTATGCTTACTTTCACAGATTGAACCCTTAAGTGTTGAAGATGTGTGCAAAGATTAAAATTGGAAAAGTGACATGCAAGAAGAATTAGATCAAATAATCAAGAATGAAACATGGGAACTGGTCCCTAGACCTCATGACAAGAATGTGATTGGAACTAAGTGGATATTCAAGAACAAAATGAATGAAGAAGGCTTAGTGGTAAGAAAAAAAGCAATATTAGTATGCAAAGGATATGCGTAGAGAGAAGGAATAGACTACACTGATACATTTTCCCCTGTGAGCAGACTTGAAGATATCAAGTTGTTTTTGGCCTATGCAACAGTCAATAACTTTAAGGTATATCAAATGGATGTCAAATCAGCATTCCTGAATAGTGACTTGAAGGAAGAAGTCTACATAAAGAAGCCTAAAGGATTCAAACTTTTAGATAAACCAGACATGGTATGCAAATTAAAGAAAGCACTTTATGGACTTAAACAGGCCTCAAGAGCATGGTATGAAAGACTTTATGCTTACTTAACAAAGATAGGATTCAGAAAAGGAGCAGCAGACTGTAATTTATTTATAAGAGAGACAGATGAAGGACTACTACTTGTTGCTATTTTTTTTTATGGCATTATCTTTGGAGGTAATGATAAACTTAGTGAAGAATTTGCCAAAGAAATGAAAAGTGAATTTGAAATGAGCATGATTGGACATATCAAATACTTTCTTAGATTGAATGTAAAACAAACGGACAAAGGCATGTTCATAAATTAGTCTAAGTATGTGAAGGAGATATTGAAGACCTTCAAGATGGAAGATTGTAAACCAGTATGCACCCCCATGATAACAGGATGCAAGCTTTCTAAATATGATGATTCCTTAGTAGTTGACAAGACCCTATATAAGTCTATGATTGGAAAACTCATATATCTCACTCAATCTAAACCTGACATTTCTAATGCAGTTGGCATTGTTGGAAGATTTGTAGCTAAACCCAAGAAAAATCATCTAATGGAAATAAAAAGAATATTCAGATACCTAAAGGGAACTATAGACTATGGTTTATGGTATCCTAACTCAGAATGCATACAACTTCATGTGTATACAGATGAAGATTGGGCAGGTTGTGTTGATGACAGAAAGAGCACATCAGGAGGAGCAGTATTTCTTGGAAACAGGTTGGTCACTTGGACAAGTAAAATGTAGAATTGTATCTCTCAGTCAATAGCAGAAGCTGAGTATGTTGCAGCAGCATTGAATTGTTCAACAATGGTTTGGATCAAATAGATGATTAAGGAATTTGGTATTCAAATTGATTATCCTATTGTTATTCACTATGACAACACTATTACTATCATTATGTCAAAGAACCCTGTGATGCATGCAAAGACAAAACACATTGAGATAAAATACCACTTCCTAAGAGAAAAAGTTGCAGACAAAGAAGTAAAGCTGGATTATGTAAGCACTAAAGAATAGCTAGCAAATATTTTTACAAAGCCTCTATCAAAAGATACTTTTGAGTATCTCAGGGAGAAGTTGGGAGTAATTCCCTTTCCTGAGTCTGATTAGAACTTGCAGCAAGAACATCAGTCCTTGGTGATTGATGAATGGTTGACTACTCTACTTCTAGAATAGTACCTGTGATTAGTGGTGTTTAACACCCTTTGTCATTGATGTCAAAGGGGGAGTATTAGTAAGGGGGATCATATACTCTGGGGGAGTATACAGTGCAACAACAGTGAAGAGGAACCTTTGATGAGGACATTGAGAAGATTGTAAAAATAAGGAAGACACTTTGAGTTGATGATATCATATGTTTCCATCAATGTCAAAACGGGAGATTGTTGGAGATTTTCTTCTGTGCAAATAATTGATTGTATGTTTTCCATTGATAAAAACATATAATATACAATAGGTATCCTATATGAAATTATCAATACATATTATTTGGAGCTATGCGTGTTTATTTCCATAGTGTATACATGTTCTAGTTGCTATGTGCATTCACACAAAGTTAGATATGCAGTTTTAGTTGAGTTATGATTAATCAGTTATGGCAGTTACAGTTTCTAGAGTTTATATGTTAAGGAGCTGATGTAAATACAGTGTTTCTTGAGTTGTAGATATCTTGGGGATATGCATGTTTGTATTCATGTTTATTTATGAGTTAAAGATAAATATCCAAAGGTGTTAAACATGTTTCAACAGAATCTTGATGTTAGATTTAATTTGGTGAAGCCAACTTTGTGAATCGTCACGTCTATTTAGTTTGAGTTGCATGGTCTTAATCTTTATTGCGTGCTAGGTTGAGCCGACAAGGAATTTGATGAAGTGTTTCCAAATACCATCGTGACCTTATCCTTGGTGAAGATACATATAATAGTTCAAATATGTTCACTGAAAATGTTTTAAAGAAGAAAAGATGGAGAAGAGCAGAAAATCAAAAAGAATAAGTTGAAGATCTATGTGAAGAAACAAAAGTTTATTGTAATTCATTGGAACTAATCAAGACAACAAGTCTAATCAAATAGTTCATTTACCAGATATAGTGTATATATGTTATACTAAAGGTTGTAGCCTTCACCATCTTAGCAGTGAGCTATTGGACAGTGAGTCCTCACCCTTAACAGGGTTATCTATAAAAGACTCCTAATAGGGTCTGACCTTTAACCAGTTCTATGTACTTCTTTCATTGTAAAGATCAAATCCTAACAGGGTTGTAAGATCTTCTAATAGGGATCATTATAAACTAGTGCAGTTATTTGTGGGTGCTAATTCCCACCAGGGTTTTTGGCTATTTGGTTTCCCCGTAATCAAATTGTTGAGTACTCTATTGTGTTATCTGAATGTGCATTTACTTTATATCAAATTACATTAAAGAAAGAGAAAACAATTAAATTGACTAATAACTGATTCACCCCCCCCCCCCTCTCAGTTATTCTTATGACTATTCCAACAATTCTACTAGAAGAAAATCTTATAACTGTTTGAACAAAGCGTACTAACAAGATGATTGAAAGTGTCGATGTTAGAATTGATGAATTTTCTGAGAAAAATGAGGAAGATAGCAAGAAGGAACTAGAATACTATGATAGGTTTGTTTATGTTCAACCAGTGGAGCCAGATACTATACCACAGATGACTGAAGTGGAGAATGATATACTGCTGGTGAGTGATGATGAAGGTAACCAAAGAACAAAACTGATACTCCCAAGGTATGTGAAACTTAATCATACACAAGATCATATTATTGGAGATAAAAATGCTAGAGTGATGACAAGGAGAAATGTAAGGGAAAGCACTTGTCTAATATATGAATTAGAACCTAAAAATGTTAAAGATGCTTTGGAAAATGACTATTGGGTTAAGGCTATGAAAGAGGAATTAGATCAAATAGAGAAGAATAGTACATGGACTTTAGTACCCATACCTACTAAAAAGAATGTTATAGGTACTAAATGAATTTTTAGGAATAAGTTGAATGCGAAAGGAGAAGTGATCAAAAACAAGGCAAGGCTAGTTTGGCAAGGGTATGCACAAGAAGAAGGACTGGACTATGGTGATACCTTTGCACCTGTTGCTAGACTTGAAGGTGTAAGGATACTTTTGTCATATGCTTATTATAAAGGTTTTAAATTCTATCAAATGGATGTCAAATCTTCTTTTCTGAATGGTGTGTTAGAAGAAGAAGTATACATTGAACAACCTGAAGGTTTTGCTACTGAAAAAGGTAAAGACATGGTATATAAATTGCATAAAGAATTGTATGGACTGAAGAAATCTCTAAGAGCGTGTTATGAAAGGCTACATTCTTATCTTATTTAGATAGGTTTCACAAGAACTAGTGACAATAACAATGTATATCTAAAATCTGAAAGTGAAGACATGACATTGATTGTTGAATTTTTTGTGGATAACAAAATATTTGGTGGAAATGTAGCATTGAGTAGATCATTTGTAGAAGAAATGAGCTAGGAATTTGAAATATCTATGATAGGAGAAATTAAATTGTTTATTGGACTTCAAGTACAGTAGATAAAGAAAGTGATATACACCAGTCAATCCAAGTATGTGAAGGAGATTCATAAAACTTTTTGCGTGGAAGACTCAAAACCAGTGGGAATACCTATGGTCACAGGCTGCAAATTATCTAAGGAGGATGAATCAAAAGAGGTAAATGAAACTCTATATAGATCCATGATTGGTAAACTATATTATATTGTACATAGTAGACCGGATATTACACATGTTGTTGGTATTGTTGCAAGGTTTTCTTCAAGCCCAAAGGACTCACATTTGGTTGCAGTAAAGAGGATCTTAAGATATCTCAAGGGAACTAAAAATTATGTCCTACGGTATGGTAAGGATAGAGATTTTTTTTTGAATGTGTTTACTGATGCAAATCTGGTAGGAAATGTTGATGATAGGAAAAGTACAAGTGGTGGACCATTCTTTCTCGGTGAAAGATTAATCTCCTAGACTAGTAAAAAGCATAATTGTATTTCTCAATCTACTGCAAAGGAAGAATATGTCATTTTTTCTCTTAAATGTCAAAAAGTGGTATGAATAAAATAAATTCTTGATGGAATTGATGAGAAGTTCACAGAATTGATTGTTATCTATTGTGATAACACTAGTGCAATAAACATTTCTAAGAATCTAGTGATGCACTCAAAGATAAAGCACATTATAATAAAATATCATTTCCTAAAAGAATAGGTATAGGAAAAGGAGGTAAGGCTTCGCTATGTGTCTACTAAATAACAATTTTCTGATATATTCACCAAGCTATTACCAAAGGATACCTTTGATTATCTCAGAGGTAGACTAGGGGTTATTCCCCTATCTGAAGTTAATTAGAGGATAATGTTGATTGCATCAGTTCATATGTGTTTATCAAAATATCATATGAATGAATTGATGTAGTAGTCGACTACTCCATAGGGGAGAAGTCTTAGTATGATGTTGAATACAGTGATGAGGAAAGAAAAAGCAAGGATCAATCAATTATCAATAGAGATGACTGAATGTTTAGACATCTTTGGCATTGTTGTCAAAGGGAGAAAATATGTATTTCCTATTAGGGGAGAATATGTATTTGACAAAAGGAGAGAATATGTATCCAAAAAAGAGAAGATGATATAGGATGAAGATGAAAGGGTTATTTCGTGAAGATGATGAATTAGTATAACAAAGTGAGAAGATGTATGATCAGACGTACAGATAGAAGTGGAAACATTTTGTAGAAGTTAGTACAAAGATTTCCATCAGAGAGAAAAAATATTATCATGACATCAACAAGGTGATATCAATCAGAATTCAGAAGTTTAGAGAAGATAAGAGTGAAGTTAAAAGAGGAAAAGAGTGTTTCCATCAATGCCAAAGGGGAAGATTGTTAGCATAACTGATGCAATGATGCTAAGTATTTCATTGATGAAGATTAGTATAGATTTGATGATAGGTAAATCATTTATTTGGTTGTCATTGATGTCAACTGATTGACTTAGTATTTTCAGTATGTTACCAGATATTATGTAGGTGAATTATGAGTTTCAGTATGTTTCTAGAGTTTCTATTCTAATGGAAGAATATTTCATGTGTTGTTATGTTAAATTTCCCATCGCAAATTTTGATATGAATAATTGAGTTGGTTATGATTGAATTAACTCAAACTGGGTAACTTCTAAAATAGTTAGTGACAAACAATAAGTCATTTGAATGTTATCTCAAATCAGTACACTATTTGGTGGAACGGTCATAGAATATGATTGAGAACAATGTCAGGATATTATGTTTACAAACGCGACTCATATTTTTGATTGGTGCAACTAGTTTAGTTGACTGGAAGTGGTGTTAACAAAATGAATAGATAAAATAAGACAAAGTTCTTGAACATGTTATAAAGATTTGTGAATCGGAGAAGGAATTTGAAGTGGAAATACGATTGGTGATGATTTTTGTAAAGTGGTTAGGTAGTTATATCATTTTTGGAACTTACTTGAAATCACATTGATCCAGGTATGTGTTTGAGGTGGATTCTTCAAGAAGTTTCTTTTGGCCAAATGAGTTTTTGAAGATGGCTCAACTACCCAGGTAAAATATATATGTAAGCCGACATGGTTAGAGAAAAATGTTTTATGAGTGGTTAGATACATTGTATCTTAACTAATGTGATCCAGATCATTCATATCTCAGATCTAGGATTTTTTAAGTCAGTGGAAGTAAATCTATATATTAGAAGATTGAATAAAAAGTTAGAGAGTTGATTGTGAATTGCAGAAGCATTTGGTGAAGGAGAAAGTAAAGGGATCTAGTGCGATCAAGATGATATAGAGTATAGAGTATGGAGAAGAAGTATAGATCTTAACTAGGTTTTATCATGCAAAGGCAGTGAAAGTTACACATATCAATTTATCTATTTCTTTCTAACCATTGTAACAGTGAAATCCCTTAACAGGGTAGATCCTAACATATCTTTGTTATAAATCTCTAACAAGGTGGCATTCAAATTGAATATTTTAAGTCCTCTAACAAGGCTTATCCTAACAAGGAAAATATCTTAACAAATATAATTCAAATCCCTTAACCCCTCCCCTCTCACTAATTAGACCTATATTACCAATTTTCCTCATAAATTACCACCATTTCATCAATTTCAAGCAAAGTGAATGATCTTAATCATTCAAATTTTCTTGAAAGCATCACCAATTTTACTAATTTTATCATTTCACATGCAATCTTTGATGATGCAATTGTTGGAAGTACAAGAATGCGAAAGCACGATACTGAGAGGGGGGGTGAATCAGATCTTCAAACTAAACCACTTAAATCAATTTTATCCACATTCATACTTATATGAATTTAACCTAACATCAGATAATATCCATAACATCAAATATGTAACTCATAACACAAAGTTTTGGTAACCCAGAAACTCAAATAGGTAAAACTGGGGTGGGGATGACACCCACAAAATATTCACTATTGCAGCAATAGAGTGTGCCTGTTAGGGCTACAAAATTTTGATTGCAATATGCAATATACCTAGTTAAAGGTCTATTCTGTTATGAACTAAAGATCATTACAATCTACCTTGTTAAAGGATTTCAACTTACAGTAAAGTAACCACTCGGCTAAGAGATTTGAAACGGTCTGCTAAAACCACTCTATTAAGAGATTTAACCTGATACACCTGTTAGAATGTTCCAAGTAGTGATCCTTCGTTATGCACTTAGATGCTGATGATGGATCTTCTCTTTTCAATAACCTCTATGATCTCTTAGTCTGATATGTCTTTACTCTTCTTTGCACTGCTCTGTCATTTTGCTTGATCTAGGCTTCTTCTCAAAATGACTTATTGTTCATCTCTCATGAACACACAACCCTTCTCTATATTTCTCTTGCTCTCACACACTCTCTCTTTTAGGGTTAGAATCCATCTTGATATATCTTTTCAGATCTAGCGATGAGATCTAGATCAATGATCAAGATCTATTGTTTATACCTCCAATGCATACTAATTTCCTGATTAGCCCCATGCCACGCATAGTATAAAACAATTAAATGAAAAATTAACTCAGTAGACAAATATTAAATGCATAAAAATGTCAGCTTAGATCTCATACAAGTCAGCGTAAACTATTTACATCAAAGTTTGAATTAATCCTAACATGTATGCAAAAATTGTTCTGCTCAGCACAACACATCTCTGACGCTCGACACTTAATATTCTACTTGGCTCTGCATGATGTAACTCGACAACCTAAAAATTTCTCAGCAATGTTTCTCAGCCTTGAATGTTTAGCTTGGCCACAGTGATAACCAACTAAAACTACCTAAGTAAATGACTAAGTGTGGGTCACTAATCATCAATAGAACTTAGGGATTAACAATCTCCCCCTTTGATATTAGTGGCAAAAACACACTTATCATTACAATTCATTTCATTAAAAATATTTGCCTAAGTACATATTGTACTCCCCCTAGGAATGTACATCATACTACATACAAAACTTTACATTGTATACATGCCTGCAAAAAATATATATATACATGGATACATGTTCTAATCTCCTTTATGTTGTATCCTTGTCAGTCCTTTTCTAATCTCCTTCAATTTTCCCCTTGTTTCTGTCACTGATAGTTGGTGGGGTCAAGTTATACTTGTCCAGAAACTATTTATGAATTTGTAAGGTAGACTCAAATGCAGAGTCCCAACTGTCCTTGAAAAACTTCATAACCTCTATTTTCACTTCTAGCTAGGTAGCTAGACTTACTAAGCTTTCTGCACTTGAGAGATGAGAGTCTCTCTTAATCAATTCATTTACAAATAAAATTTCTTTCTGAATGACCTCCAGATGAGGTATCAGACTTGTTTGAATAGTAATCAACTTGGTCCTAATCCAACCATCTTCAGCAATGAGCTTGGCTATCCTCCTTTGTGCATAAGTCAGCTTGTTAAAATGTAAGGAGCTAATGCTAGCATCCATACTCAGTGAACTTCCAGTTGACTTAAGGTATAGTTGCAATTTCTATAAATCCTGTTGATTATCCTTTGTGAAGAATTCAACATCAGATAACCTCTTATACAATGAATAGACATTTGTTGCAACTCCATCTAAAATTTCTATCAAAGAAGAAAGTTCAACCTGTTTAACTGCAATCTCTCCTGAGATTTTTGCAAGTACCTTGTTCTTGAATTTCCTCTTAGACCATTGCAACAGTTTCTCATTGGCTTCAATATTGTCATCATTTACCTTTTGCACAATGTGAACTAACTATTCAAGAATGGGGGCTTGAGGATTCTCATCCTCCATGTCAAAAGCCTTTACAAATATATCTTTTATGTCATGTAGCACACTTGCTTTTTCTTTTTCTCCCTTTTCAGTTCCTCCTGTATTTTCTTCCTCTTAAGTAACTCCTGAAGAGTCTCAATCTGTTCATAAGACAAAACATTGGGATCCCATGGTGGAATCACAATAACTTCATCTAATGTGACATCTAGAATCGGAGACTTCTTCCTCATAACTTTCCTCCTCTTGAATTTAGGTGAACTACTGCTTGGCTTTATTTCTACAATACCTTTTCCATATTCAGTAGTTGTCACCATTGCATCTTTAAGTTGAGTCAAAATTGTCGGTTGATTATGCATGCTTCTTGTCTTGGTTCTAGTGGGAGCTGATGATGCAAAGTGTGGTAGATCAACCAACACTTGCATTGCCTCTTGTTCTTTAGGCTCACTATTAGTATCTTTTATCTCCTCACTACTATCTAGTACTGATTTTACAACCTCTAAAATAGGTGAATGTTGAACAATTACCTCTTGTTCAATTGTTTTCTCCTTTTCTGCTTCATCTTGAGCATCCTTATCTTCATATTTTTGAGTTATTTCTTCTTCTTATGTGCTCTTCTCTTCTTCAGCCTTAGTTTCCTTGATAGGTGATTCAATAGTTGAGTCCCACGGCCCATCCTAACCCTTGGCATCCAGATTTCTAGAGTCATCAATTGTCACATCAATTAGACTGTCAATAGTCAGATCAACAATGTTGAATGTCTCTGATTGATCTTGTGGATCTGTCCTAGTCTTCTCAGACTCACTTCAAATGTGAACTGTTGAAATCTGTGGTATAGGGGTGGATTCAGTTTCCTTATTCTTCGGCTTAGATGTCCCTTCATCAGTTCACTTTTCTTTTGAAACAATTAGTCCAAAAACTTCCATCCAAATTCTAGTACTCTATTGTACTATCCCTTCAATATCATTCTTCAAAATAGCATAACCTCTATGTTTACGTAGAAATTTGTGCTTATACTCTTCAACAATTTTTTCTCTCTGTTTCTTTGTTAGCTCAGGAATGACTTGAGCTAAAGTGCCTTCCCTAATTTGTCTCTCAGTTGTGAATGCAAATTCCCACTTTCCAGATAGAAATTCATACAACTCACTCAGCACATTGTTTCCTATTGTTGTAGGGGTTAATTTGAAATTACACATCATGTCTAGGAGAGATTCTTGAACCTTATGTTTGTCTCCTACCTTCAATTGTTTATACCTTATAAACTTAAAACCAAATAACCCTGCAAAATTTCTCAAATTTTCACATACCTCATCAATGTCTATAAGTTTCTTGAATGATGTTGTTGGTATATTGCTAGGTTCATCCATTTCAGTCATGTCCTCATCACTTTCTGGATCCAAATTTAGTTTTCTTCTTGGTCTTTTAACTTGTAGGCTCGGCACAACCTTTGTTTCTAATTTAACCCTCGATCTAGAACTAATTTCTCCAATCTTCTTTGCATAGACTTTAGTCTGTTCTACTGGTGATGTGGTGACAAATGCCCTTGTCCTTGGACAATTTTCAATGGGAGGGGTAACCCTGGTTTTTTATTTTCTTGTCTTTGTTACCTTTTCTACTATTGGCCTCTTCCCTTTTGCCTTAAACGTGACCTCTTCTTTAGGTTCACTAACTTCTACTTCTTGTTCCTCAGATACATCTTCTCCTTGTCTAGTAGATATGTCTAGAGGTACATCCTCTATCTCTTCATCACTCGGGAAGCCAACCATCTTTTTCAGATTTTTCACAATCTTTTTCCTTTTTCTTTCCATGGTTCCTGCCTTAAGATTCATCAAAATCTTTGCCTTGGCTTCATCAAAAATTTTGAATCTTTTAGCTTCAGTATCAATCTCCTATGATAGGAGTGTAGTGATAGTTGTTGATGCTTCATCAATATTTACTTCATAGGGAAATGGCTCTAGTCACGATACCCTAGGTGTCACAGCCTGAATATATGTGTAGTATGTATCCACTAAGAAACATATCTCATCATAGTGCTTCTCCACAAGTGAATTGGGAATTCTAGTCCTTAAAATCATTCTCTTTTTGAATTCCACAAAATAACTTCCCATAGTACCATTGAAATTGTTGCCTGATTTCTGAATACATTCACTAATCTATAAAGTGATGGGTCTGTCCTTTTTCCAGACAATATTTCCTAATGTAGGAAATGACTTCTGCACATAGAAAAATATACACATTAACAAAGAGCCAAACTTACATGATGAGATTTTGGCTTTCCTAATTGGTAGTAAGTTCTCGGCTAGTTGTGTCAACTATAGCTCGGCAAGGTCATAGGTGTGATTCTTTTTAACTATCTTCCATGCCTGGTTGATGGCTATACAGGGAACACTATCCAGTCGGCTTGACTAATAGATTTTGTGAGAAATCACTCTCACTCCAAAATCAAGTTCCAAGTCTATAATTGTAGAGATAGTCAATCCCCTATTGTTCCAAATAGCTCCAGTGTTAGCTGCTATCTCTTCTTTTCTTTGGTCTCTCATAGTTCATTTACCGTTGATAACAGGATACCCAGTAACTCGCTGGATAATATCTTTTGTGATCTTTACTGGTCCATTGTCTAGCCACATGTGCATATTATGAACTCAGATTAGGAAAACCTTAATCCATTCATCCTTGAATTCTGTTAGAAAATCTAGGGCTTGAGTTAACCCTTTGTTGGCTAAATGTTTGAATTCATCTTTCAGAATTTCATTCTCACACAATTTTTCATAGGAATTTCTCAATTTTTTGTTGGGGCTCCGTTCAAATCACTCATAATTGCACTTCCTGGGACAACAAAAAATTTTGGTGGTGGACATGAATCACTCCTTACTAGCTTAATTTGATTCCCTAAACTGGTGCAGAAGAACTTGTAGTCATAATCTCCTAAGGTTAGGGTTTGAAAAATGAAGAACAGAGTACCTCAACAAGCAAACACTTCGCACTGTTGAACTTAGGGTTGTCGATGGCACACTGACAAAATTATCAAAACAAACTTTGCTAAGATCAAATCTGTAACTTCTTCGATCGCTCTGTAAATGCTGAAAATTGCAAGGTAAAAGTGAATAATATACCATTTGTCCATATATATACTCGAAAGGTCAAGGTAGGTAAGCATTAAATATTTTTCCCATTAGGTTAGTGCAAGCCAACTGTCATTGGTTGACTAACACAACTTGCATACCACTCAGCTTAGCACACTCGACCATCACAACTTACTCGACTGACCAACTTGGCATGTATAGCGTAGGTAACTCTTCTCGGCGCTTGTCACAAACATGTCCTGGTACATCTTATCATATGTAGATATGGACTTTGGCACATTTACATATTAGGAACTAATGTAAGATTTAAAATTTGAATGTAGTTCCTTACATACCTCTATTGCTCAGTTGGAGATGGTGTGATCACTTGATCCATTGGATTGGGTGACCTTGGCTTCAGTGGATTCATTATTGCTTGGCTCTATTTTCTTTACCCATGTCCGATTCATATGTGCTCTTACTTCTTCAACAGTAGGAGCAGGAACTCTTGTCCTACACTCTCTCTTAGTCTGTCCTATCTT
The DNA here is from genome assembly GCA_018584345.1 of Thuja plicata. Taxonomy (NCBI): domain Eukaryota; kingdom Viridiplantae; phylum Streptophyta; class Pinopsida; order Cupressales; family Cupressaceae; genus Thuja; species Thuja plicata. Next base: position 425,405 of record MU226109.1, read on the forward strand.
CAAACAACTAAAATAGACTAAGCTTCCATTCATCCAACTCTTAGATTTCCCTCTGACATGTTTCTTTAAGCAATCTTCAGGTGCATGTCCATATTCTTCACAGTAATGACAACTTTGTCTTATGTTATAATCCCAGTTGTAAGTGTTGCCTCTCTTAGATGCTTTTGTTTATGTCTTGGATGTCCATTGTTGTTTAGCATTGGATCTATAGGCTTGTGCCTTATGACCATGTTTCTGACACTTATAACAATAACCATTAAATCTTGGTTTGGGGGGTGCGTCACTTGCTTCAGCCCAACATTCATGTGCTTTATGTCCAAATTTATTGCAATTAAAACAGTGACCATTAAACTTAGGTTTAGGATTGGACTTACATTTCTTGCTTAGAAAAATGTTTTCTATATGACCTGGTTTTCCACAGTGGTGGAAAATAGGGTTGTGCTTTGTCTTTGCATTCCTCCTTTCACCATTATTAGATGATTCTCCTTTCTCAACAGATGTCTTTGGTTTCGTGTGACCTAATCCAGAAGAATCCTTTGACCTTCTTGATGCTTCCATCAGATTATCAAAGTGAGTCAAAGCTTCATTAGGTCTATTCAACCTTTCATTAAGTTCCTTCTCAGATCTTAGATCGTCTTTCAATTGATTGTTCTCAGACCTAAGATTTATCATTTCCATATCTTTCCTACTAATCTCCTGATTTGCAAGTAGAATTTGATTTGCTATGTCAACCTAATTGATTGTCATCATCTACACATCATGTGTCCTTTCATCAAGTCTGATAGATATCACTCTTTTGTCTTCTTCTACCATAATTTTTTCATCTTCAGCTTTCTTCTTTTGTTCCAATACTTCACATAGTCTCACTGTCTACATTTCTTGTTCTCTTTTCAAGTTTCTAACTTCTTCACACAATGCATTGTTATTTTCTAGTAGATCTACAATTGTTGCATCACTCTCAGTGGAATCTTCATTCTGAAATAGATTTGCAGTGTCATCTTCCTGGTAGTGAGTATCATTCATTTGTTTGGCCAAATCTTTCCTAGATGTCAATGATTTCTTCAATTCTTGTCTTGCTATCTCAAGCTAATGTAATGCTAGCTGGATCTCAATCTTTTGATTCTCAATGACTTTTCCCAACTTGTAAACCTCCATCTCAAGATCTATAATCACAAGCTAATTCAAAGCTTTTGTAGGTGAACTGTGCTCTAATACCAATTGTTGGAAGTACAATAATGGGAAAGCATGATACTGAGAGGGGGGGTGAATCAGATCTTCAAACTAAACCATTTAAATCAATTTTATCCACATTCATACATATATGAATTTAACCTAACATCATATAGCATCCATAACATCAAATATGTAACTCATAACACAAAATTTTGGTAACCCAGAAACCCAAATAGGTAAAACTAGGGTGGGGATGACACCCAAAAAATCTTCACTACTGCAGCAATAGAGTGTGCCTGTTAGGGCTAAAAAATTTTGATTGCAATATGCAATCTACCTTTTTAAAGGTCTATTTTGTTAAGAACTAAAGATCATTACAATCTACCTTGTTAAAGGATTTCAACTTACAGTAAAGTAAGCACTCGGCTAAGAGATTTGAAATGGTCTGCTAAAACCACTCTATTAAGAGATTTAACTTGATACACCTGTTAGAATGATCCAAGTAGTGATCCTTCATTATGCACTCAGATACTAATGATGGATCTTTTCTTTTCAATAACCTCTGTGATCTCTTAATCTGATATGTCTTTACTCTGCTTTTCACTGCTCTGTCATTCTGCTTGATCTAGGATTCTTCTCAAAATGACTTGTTGTTCATCTCTCATGAACACACAACCCTTCTCTGTATTTCTCTTTCTCTCACACACTCTCTCTTTTAGGGTTAGAATCCATCTTAATATATCTTTTCAGACCTGGCGGCGAGATCTAGATCAACGATCAAGATCTATATTTATACCTCCAATGCATACTGATTTCCTGATTGGCTCCATGCCATGCATAGTATAAAATAATTAAATATGAAATTAACTTAGTAGACAAATATTAAATGTGTATAAATGTCAGCTCAGATCTCATACAAGTTGGCCTAAACTGTTTACATCAAAGTTTGAATTAATCTTGACATGTATGCAAAAATTGTTCTGCTCGGTACAACACCTCTGACGCTCAGCACTTAATATTCTACTTAGCTCAGCATGATGTAACTCGACAACCTAAAACTTGCTTGGAAATTTTGTTCGATCTTGAATGTTTATCTCGGGCACAGTGATAACCAACTAAAACTGCCTAAGTAAATGACTAAGTGTGGGTCACTAATCATCAATAGAACTTAGGGATTAACAACAATTTCCATATTTTCAAATTTTATTAACACAATTAGTAACAAAACTCATAAAACATGATAACATATATGCTAACAAGCATGTGGATCTATCTCTATCTCTATGATGCAACAATGAACATGATTAGATATGCACTTTACACAAACACACACACATCAATCCACATCATCGGGATTACACATCACAACAAAAGGATCAGGAGAAGCACATGCCATCATTCTCTAGGGTACAATATACTAATCTCATCTGAATCCATAATCCATGATACATACCTCACTTCATGGCTTGATGGTGTTGGGGCCACACACATACATGGTACACACACATATATAGTGAGTCTCCCTATACAAGACCATATGATCTACCCCTTATTGTGTAATGTTTTTAGCCTCTAAGGAATAGTCACCACTTAAAGGTGGGAAGTGGATCCAAGCTATATAACAGCCTCTCATACCCTCATACTCAAGGGTTCTCTGCATCTTCTTACTTGTATATACACACCAAGCCTTCCTCAACATCCTTGGTGAGGAATAACATTACTAAACATGACCAACATCCAAATAACAGCAAAGAAAAATTGGTTTATCCACCAAAGTTCATAAATGAAAGGGAAAATAAGTTATCAATTTCAATAATAAATAAGATAATTCAAGACATCACAATAATAATTCAATATAAAATAAGTTTACCAAAAGTCATGGCTAACCATCACAGGAAAATATTTTTAAAAAAAATTGTTTGCCCCCAGAGACAAATAAAAAATTCATCATGAAATTGCATAGTACATCGCTATGTGACTAGAATCTAGCCACCTGATGAGGAAGGAAGGAACAAGTATTAGTCTATCGTAATAGCCCCTTTTCTAGTATGGAATGAGCATTTCCACACATTTGGCATGGAGTGTACACCTCAGTTACACCCTGCATCACATCATCACATAGCATGATAATACACTAGCCAAACAACACACGCACCAGTGTATGTTGCATGGTGATGTGCCTCACGGACAAACACACAAGGACACACCCTGCATAGTGATATTGTTGAATAGGATAAATAAATCAGAGGGTGGTAAATCAATCATTCCCACACACTTTATAAGACTTTTACTTTATTGGTAAACTCATAAAAAAAATCAATATCGACTTCTGATCTATCGATTAACCACATCAAATATTCATAAGAGGTATAAAAATCAATGCTCAGAAACACTGACACAAAGAACACCAATATTTACGTGGAAACCCAAACTAGAAATAATCAAAGAGCAGCTAATTCTCATGAAATGAAATATAAGTTAAGTTGATTTTTACAAAAGGATCACTTTCGGTTGTGCTCACTTCAGGTTAGATCACTGACGGTCAAGCTAACTACACTTACAAATGAATATGGATAACTGCCAATACAAATAGGCTCACTACCAAAATATATGAAAATAGATTGAATCCATCACTAAGATCACTATAACCAACACTCTATAAAATATGCATGATCACCAACATGTATCTCCTGTAAACATATTTACAATTAATTGGAATACAAGCATTACACATGCCACATGAACAACTGAAAACATCACTTTTCTTATACTACTTGATGCCATCAACCATGTCCGTCAAAAAAAATTGAAATCAGTCACACCAAGACATTCTCACGGTGTTAAGGAATGAAATGTGGACCACCTTGATCAATAGAACACACCTTGTGTAAAATAACAAGCTACACCATCTTCAAAGTCATCAATACCAATGGATATGAAGAACATGTTACATAGTAGCTGCTAGGACCGAAACATGAAAGAACATGCTCCAAATGGGGACCAGACCCAAATAAAAAATTCACTATATGTTGCACAAAGAATAGGACCAACACCAAAAATGATAGGGATAAATAACTAAAGCACATCCTTCGATGAACATCTCTATTGATACACCAAGGATATTGGTATATATCAATCGATACAATCAAAACATGAATGTGCATAGTATATGTTGACATCAATGAAAACAATATGAATAACATCAACTTCACATTCTAACAATATCCCTTTTTATCATTGATTGCAACATTCATCAATAATAAAGCAAATGGATTCAAAAGATATCAACATCAGAGTTCTCTATTCTTCTCCAATATCTAACTTTATCCCCCTTTGACAACAATTAAAAAGGGCCAAAACTCCCCCTTATTGACTCTCTCTACTCCCCCTGAGAGGAGGTCACTAAGCAGTGATCCAAAAAATAATAATCATGCAAAACATTGGACCAATGCACACACTGGTGCATCTAGTGAACATTAGAAAGGGGTATAACACCTAGCTTCCACCTGTAATACTCAAAAGTATCCTTGCACAAAGGTTTTGTAAATATGTCTTCTATCTTGTCCTTTGTAGGAACATACTCAAGCTTCACTTCACCTTCCAACACCTTCTCTCTTAAGAAGTAATATATGATAGATATATGCTTAGTTCTAGAATATTGTATTGTATTCTTTGATATATTTATAGCACTCATATTGTCACATATAATCAAAATTGACTCATCAAAAGTAGCACCTATATCAATCAAAGTTTATTTCGTCCATAATACTTGATTACAACATGAGGATTTTGCAATGTATTCTGATTTAGGAGTTGATAATGTTACAAAAACCTACTTCTTGCTTCACCAAGCAACTAATCGGGAGCCAAGAAAGTAAGCTCCACCATTGGTAATTCATCGATTATCAACACATCCTTCCCAATCTACATTTGTATAATATTTCAATGTGAAAATTGATATTTTTTGATACCATAAGACAAGCTCTTTTGTTCCTTTCACATATCTCAAAACTCTCTTTACTGCCATAACATGTGGTTCTTTTGGTTCCTACTAGAATCTGGCTGCCAAACATACTGCATACATGATATATGGTCCAGTAGGAGTTAGGTACAATAATCCACTAATCATCAATCTATACTTTCTTGCATATCCTTTTGGTGACTCATCCTCTTTAGTAAACTTATAGCTAGTAACAACTGGAGTATATACCAGTTTGTAATTATCCAACCAAACTTCTTCAATAATTCCTTGACATACTTGGATTGAGAAATGAATATGCCTTTATTGTTCTGATTTACTTTCAATGCAATAAATAAACTTGTAATGCCCAAAATAATCTAGGCAAAAACACAACTAAAATTTTTTTTTTTGAAACCAACTGTGACAAATAACTAGGTCAATCAGGATCAGATTCCAGCCCAATGGTGTGAAGCCCCGAAAACATAAGCTCACTTGGGCGGTCACCTAGACACTAAATATTTTCTAACCATCGCCAGGCCAATAGATTTAGCTTTCTAAAATCTATATATAAATATTTCTCAAATAAATAATAAAATTGGGTGTTCTAAGAATGTAAATGCATGAGAAATAAAAGACGAATAAGGGATGACTATAATCCTTCATGACTATAAAAACTCATTAAATTAATTAAACCTATAAATATTACAATAATTTAATTTAATAATTAACAACAAAAGAAGAATAAAATAATAATGAAACTAGATAACTTATCAAATTATTTAAATCCCATTACACTAATTATTAAAATACAACTTTTCATAAAAAGAACTAAACACTATACCATGACCACATTTGAATTTCCTCTACAGAATTAAATCTACAATATTAAGGTGAGCACTATAACTTAATTTATTTAATAATTCAATTTCAA
>MU226109.1:434762-456297 GCA_018584345.1 Thuja plicata
TGACCCCCAACATAAGCTGGTTATCATGGCTGCCCATACAGCTATGCACTCAACAAATGCAATCCCAACTCTATACCCTTCACCCCAAGTTCTCCTACTTTCCTCCCAAGGATGAGGATTGAACTTGTACACCCTCAATCAAGACAATTGCAAATAACAACAAAGAAAGAACTAAAATTCAGAACTCAGATTTTAAAACAGCTATAATAAACCAATTTCATACTTCACACATGACAAAGTAACAATAACAATTCTTCTACAATTCACATCATTTTCAAACAAAGAAAAAAATAAAATGAACAAGGTTTTGACACCACCAACCTCCTTCCAAACAAGTGACTGAATTAGGGTTGAAGTTGAACTTGCTCCCTTCCAAGCTTGTTGTTTCAAAACCCCTAAAACCAGACCCTTAAGACTCTTTCTGCCATTTCCTCTATTTCCTTAGCAACCCCCAAAAACCAGATTTCTCTCCTACTTAAAACATCCCCCCCTTCTCCTACACCCTTCCCAAATTAGTTAGGTATCTAGGTTCTAGCAAATGTACCACTTGCCATTCTTAAATTTCCTATCAGATGCATTACAACCTAGCAACATGATGGAAGTTTAGGGGGAAAAGACATTTTCGTGCAACCCTAAAATGGCATGATTTGAGGGATAAGGAAGTGGCCTAGGAAGATGAAATTAGGTGACATGAGCCCCCCAACCAAAGTCCTAACCTTGGAACATTGAAATTTGCATAAAATTACTACCTAGGGCTTCCCAAAACCTCCTAAAAATGCCAATGAATCATGCATCCGAAAATTGGGGTTAGATAATCAAAGTTTCCTTGGTCTCATACACCACCTACTAGCTTGGGAAATGCTCAATATTAACAAGGAGGAGGTGGGGTCCAAAATCCACTTCACATGCCACTTCAAACTAAAGTGTCAAATGGCACATCACCAAACAGAATACACATCACAACCTATGTGGCATGCTTGTGTGCAACACTTAAATCATTTACATAAAATAAAAATCACTTACAATATACAAATTAAACCATTATCAATCATACATAATCAGTCACCACATTCACAAAAGAAAATACAATACGACGAGGTTGCACTCTCTCTCTAGAGTTGACCTTGGCTTTACAGATTGCACTTGGTCCTATCTTGTTTCCCCAAATTAAACCATGACCATATCCCTGCATACTCAAACTTGATGTCAGTATATCATGAAAACAAAACTTATATTAATAAACATTTGAACATAAGATGATAGCATCTTCTAAACAATATACATGTGTATACATCTACATCATATAACATTACATATTTGCATAAGCAAGTGTTAACATCATATTCTAGAAGCATGATTTCGTTAATGATCATAATATCAAAGATAACAGAACAAAGTTGAATACATATATCATGAATAATCAAGGTATCAAAATAAGCATGTATATATATAAAGAGTACGGTTACTGTGATCATCAACAAAACCTATAACAAGCTACTCATAAAGTCCAAAAGATGGCATGCATAAACCATAATGTCAATACTCAAGATATCATCCTGATGAGTCAAGTGTCAAAATGAAAGTCAACCTAGGACAGATCAGGGCAGGACCTCACAAAACTCAACTCTCCAATCTTGGACATCTCAAACTCCTTCTGCATTTCCTCTGCAAATCTCTTGCATAAATTATCCTTTTCTCCAAAAATAACATCATCAACATACACAAAAATAATCAAGATTTGATCTGAATGCATCTTGTAATATAATTTATTTTTTGCAAAACTTTTTTGAAACTTTTTTCTATTCAAATATATGTCCAATATGTCATACCAGGCTCTTGGTGCCTACTTCAAACCATACAGTGCCTTCTTAAATCTACATATAACATCTGGATTTTCTTCTAAACTAAAAGCTTATGGTTGTTCAATGTGCACTTCTTCCTTGAGCTATCGATTCAATAAATTTGACTTAACATCCATTTGATAAACCTTGAAATCCTTATATGTTGCAAAAGCTAGAAATATCTTGATTGCCTCTATCTAAGAAATATGGATATAAGTCTCATCAAAGTCAATTCCTTCAATTTGAGTGTAACCCTTTCATACTAATCTTTCCTTGTGTCTCCTTACCTTACCATTCTCATCCAACTTGTTTCAGTAAACCCATTTTGTACCAACCATATTCTTGTCTGTCAGCCTGGGCACAAGTTCCTAGGTCTGACTCTTCTCAATTTGTTTAAGTTCTTCCTTCATTGTCTTAAACTAATTTTGATCATTACATGCTTCTTCTATAATTTTAGACTCAACCTCCAAAATTAAACATAACAAAGCATGATCTTGTGTTCCTCTACTTCTAATAACAACTCCTTTTTTTTTATCACCAATAATTTGATTCTTAGAATGCTTTTTCTTTATATACCTTGTTTTCTTTGTTGTAGATGTTGGTTCCAGATGAAATTCTTCTTCTTCTTTCTTATCCTCTGTTCCTCTGTCCTTTGTATCTGATTCATATTCAATATGTCTCTCAAGAGTCTTTTGAAAATCTTTATCAACCTTCACATCTGCACTTTCCACAATATTGTTTAGCCTTTTTTTGTAACATTGGTATGTCTTTCTCTTAGTATAATATTCCAAAAATATGCCCTCATCAGTTGTTCTGTCAAATTTGGCGAGATTATCTTCATCTTTTTAATGTAACATTTTCTTCCAAAGATTTGCAAATACTTAACTATAGGTTATGTTCCATACCATAATTCATATGATGTCTACCCATATTTCTTCTAGTATAGAACTTTGTTTAGTGTGTATACAGGAGTATTTCCTTCTTCTCTCTAGTATATTTCTAGTAAAATTACTTCCTTTAACATAGTCCTTACTACTTCCTTAGTAGTTCAGTTCATCCTTTCCACTACACCATCCTGTTGTGGTGTTCTAGCCACTAAAAACTGTCTCTTAATATCATGTTTCTCACAAAAAATTTCAAACATATCAAAAGTAAATTCTCCTCCTTTATCAGATCTCAAACATTTAATCCTTTTACCACATTCATTTTCAACTCTAGCCTTGAATATATTGAACTTCTTAAATGCCTCTAATTTATCTCTAAGGAATGCAACCCAAGTCAACCCAGAATAATCATCAATTAATAGTATAAATTACCTCTCACCTTGAAAACTCCTTGTTCTGGTAGGATCACAAAGGTCAGTGTGCACTAAATCTAGTAAACAAGTAGATGAATAATCCTTTGCCTTAAATTATTCTCTTCTCTATTTTCCTTCCTGACATCCCTTGTAGATCTTACTATCTATTTTTCATAATCTAGGTAAGTCTCTTACTACGTGTGATCAACTTATCCTTACCAAATTATCAAAATTGATGTGACACATCCTCTGGTGCCAAAGGAAATTTCCATCAGTCTAAGATAGTAAACAACATCCTTCTCAAGATCCTTCAAGATGGTACATATTCCTTCCTATCCTTTTTCAAACTTCAATCACATCTCCACATATCTTCCTAATTTAAAAACCTTCATTCTTGAAAACAACATCATATCCATTCTCACACATCTTTCCAACACTCAAGAGATTGTGATATAAACCCTTCATATAATAGACATTGCCAACATTGTTCTTTCCACCAAAAGTAATAGATCCTCTACCAACAATGTAAGCATCCTTGTCATCACCAAACCTAATAGGACCACCATCATTTTTTCAAGTGACATAAATTTTCTCTTGTCTTCAGTCGTGTGATGAGAAAAACCACTATCAATTAGCCATTCATTTTTGTTTCTTTTAACATACAAAGCACTTTCAATATCATCATCAACTTTAGCACAAATGTTAGAGATATCAATTTATAGTTTCTTATCTTCTTTAGCATAAAACAAAAGGCCTTATCCTTTAGACTCATCATCTTAAATACTAGCCTCTCCATTCACATAATAGGCCTTCTTATTAAACCTTTTAAACTTTTTTCTAGGACCTTTCTTTGGACATCTAGTATCTAAATGACTAATCTTACCACATCTAAAACATTCAGGGGTAACATACCTTTGTACTTTCCAGTACCTTTCTTCAGTATTCTTGTAAATTTTTCTTCAAACTCTTCTTCATCATCATCATCGTCATGATCTTATTTTGATTTAGTTTCTTTGAATATTGTCTCAGATCTTCTCTTCTCTCTTCCAAACTTCCTCAACTCAAATTTGGTCAAAGTGCCAAACAAATGTTCATTAGTAAATTTCTTCAGACCATACACCTCCTCTATAGCTAATATCTTATCACTATAGTTGTCTGGTAATGCAATCAATATCTTTTCCATGAAATACTCATTTTTAATAGTGCATCCTTGGTTCTTAACTTCATTAATTGCATTCGCCACTCTCTGGAATTAACTTTTAATGCCTTCACCTTCTTCCATTCTCAGATTATCATAGTGGCATTTTGTTATTAGCTTCCTAGATAGCTTAACCCTATCATTTTCTTCATAGAACTCTTTCAATTTTTCCCAAACTTCATAAGAAAACTTCAAAGAAATAATCTTAGCCAGTTCATTCTTTGATAAAGTACTAGTGATAGCATACCTCACTTTTTCATTCTCCTCATACTCTGTGATTTCACCTGGAGTCTTAAGATCATTCTGAGGGAACACATACTTTGTCTCTACATGTTTCCAAGTATTGTAATTGGCTGAAATCAAGTATTCTTTCGTCTTATCCTTCCATGTATGTAGTCTAATCCATTGAACATAGGAATGTTTAGTTTGTGTGTCATCAGATCTATCTCAAGTGGTTAAGCTCTATACTAAGGAACCAAGATCTTATACCAATTGTAGAATAAGCCAAATAACTAATACGGGGTGAATAAATTATTCCTGCACACTTTTTAAAACTTTTACTTTTTCAGTAAACTCATAAACAACAATATCAACTTTTGATCTATCAATTAACCACATCAAACATTCATAACAAATATAAACATGAATACACAAAAACACCAACATGAAGAACACCAAGATTTATGTGGAAACCCAAACTAGTAAAAACTATGGAGAAGGTAATTCTTATGAAATGAAATATTGGTTAAGGTGACACGAAGTAAGGTGATTTTTATAAAGGCTCATTTCCAGTTGTGCTCACTGCAGGTTGGCTCACTATCGTTTGGCTTACTTTTGATCAGGCTAACTACCCTTACAAATGAATATGGATAACTGCCAATACAAATAGGCTCATTTCTAGATAAACAGGCTCACTACCAAAATATATGAAAAAATATTGAATCCACCACTGATATCATTGTATCCAACACTCTACAAAATACCATTATTCCTACACCAATCCTTCTACTTGAGGAAATGGGTAATATACTAGCCCTTGATATATAATTATTACAACCCATAGGTTGGTGATTCTATAGGGTAAAAATCAGGAAAACAACACACAAGTGATATGGTTTCCTCCCATACCCATGTTTATACACAATACATAAATCCCATAGGTGGGTGCTCAATTGCACCACTCCATGGCACAAAAAACAAGCACTATTTTATACACAACACTTATCGCAAGCACTGACATTAATTTTAACACATTCATGAGGGAGTACATATACACATGCAACAATAGCATTATAAATAAATTATTATTTTTTATATGTATGTTGTACAATAATTTCGGACTATCCATATTATTTCTCTATTTGTGCCATCATTGCACATTGTTCACAATTTTCACTTTCACATGGGGTTGCACCCACTTGCACATATTCATGTCATATTTTATCTCTACTCATTCATGGAATTCCAATGACCACCAACATCATGATTTAAATTTACACAAAGAATCACATTATCCATGCAATATCATGAACAATTTGACTCATTTATTTCTATGTGCAAGATATCCAAATTAATCAGCATGATCATCCTCGGTAATTAATACAAGGGTTCATCATTCAAGGACATGTTATAATATTGTTTATTGCGTGAAAATATATATTTTAACTCTCAATCAAGAAGAACATTCACTTCAGTTGCTTTTCATATTTAATAGATCACATACACATTTTACATTCTATCCCAATGGCATATTTTTATGCTTACTAGACTAAGGTCAAGCAATTTTTTCCACTCCAAACAAGACATGATGAAAATTATTTAACTGAATACAATTGCAATAACCTCACCTATAATTTCAATTCCTACACACAATACACATTATATTTTATCATTTATGAAGACTCTAAATTGACTCATGCCTTTGTTCTATTTTACACTTATGCATAAAATTTATGATACAAGTTGACCGCATAGATCTTTGCCAATTAATTCTTCAAATCAAGAAAAAGAGTGAGGAAAAGAGATATTAGTTTTCTTTTCCAGTAACTCTTACTATCAATAAATATATTTAAACTTCACAATCTTTAGAGAGATATATTAATACACTCTTATTAGAGAAACACTTCACTTTGCCAACCATAATGGAGTAACATTTATTATCAGCATAATAGGTTTTACATGCATGAAAAAATCACAATAGCAGACCAAATATCTTGGTATTATCATCCAAATAGACAACATATAACTACATCCTACTACATCATCTTAATCACTAATTCACATAGTAATTATTTTTATCCAACAAGGGCCAAGAATAAGAAGAATCGTTGGTGCACTCAAAGTTCATAAAGCAATTTATCTCTACAAGGGGTATAATATATGGGAGGAGTACTTAATTCTTACAAATGCATTTTGAAGGAATAGGAAGGTGATATAAAAACTTAAAAAATTGATACAAACCATCATTTATTTCATGCATTAATTAATCTAGGAATAATGCAAATGAACTTTCAAGGCCATTCACCAACATGTCAAAAATCATAGGTAATGAGAGTACATAGCACTAATAGAATTACATAAGAAGTCAGAAAAATAAATCATTAGCCAAGGTAGGGGTACACACAATAGCATCTCGATATTATCTCTAAGATCATGAGTATATCATCCCAATATAACCAATCAACAAGAACACCCATTTCTCACAAGGTCTAGTACACATACCTTTATCCAAAGGCACTTAGAATGTTTAAAAGTAACCATGCATATGCATATACAAGTTAAATTCCAAATAAAGGAAGATAAAATAAAATCATATACAATCCACCATGTACCAACACATGACATACAATGATCACACATATACACTAGAGCTCCCAGTGTATGAATATAGGCTCTAATACCAGATGTCATGCTCCGCTATAGAACCCATGAGAAATAAGACACAATAAAAACATAATATTATTTTTTTTTAATAAGGTATAGTTATGTACATTAAACACATGATTACTCCAACTAAGATGATATTATACAAATAAAGAAGAGATGATGTTCCAACCTGGTAATGAACGTTGATGGAAACATGTTGATTCCTGAAATTTGGCTAAGTCTAAAAATTTTGTAGAATCTCCCAAAATAAGAATCTTTATTATAACTCCTATGAATTTGAAACCACTCCCAAACATCCTAACAGTATTACATAAAATGTAACTTAAAGTATAAGAAAGGAAAAATATGTAACTTATACCTAAATATTACATTTTATGTATTTCCCTAGAGCTGAGATCTAACTTTGAATACATAGAAATAACCATGAGGACAAAGGGTATCTAAATATAAAATTACTTTTCTAACAGACCCTTGAGAAGTACCCACTATTTTAAATGTGCTTAAATATTTTTCATATGTTCTAATCTTTTGATCATATGTGCTAGTATATGAATCATATGCACTAATCTTTATCTCATATGTGCCACTTTGTGTATCATATGCGCTACACTTCTCTATAGGGCTCAGTTTGGACTAAAACTCACTAGAAATGGTGTTTTTCAAGATCAAAACTCATATTTAAGGTCATTAAAGGGTCAATTAATTACCTGTAGGTGTCAAAAATATGCAAGGGGATCTCAAATATGTATAATTAAGTCAAAACCACATGATTGGGCCATCACATAGCTAAATTAAATACAAGTTACTTCTACTTTATGTTAAACATGCACCCAAAACAACCGAGCACAACATAACAACATGCTAGTTTAAGGAGTCACCTTTAAGCCTTATAAACACAACCATGAATATCATTATATAGTGAAATATTTTTACTAAGAATCATTAAAAAATCATTTTCTATGAGTATGTCTAGATAATTTACTCAAGTTCCAAAATACAAGACCAAAACCTTCATGGGACATGAGGAAACGATACCTAGAGTGGAGTCCTAAAAGGAGCCAATCATGTTAACCAGAGATAAAGGTTAAAATAGGAAAATGAAAATGAATATACATTACCATAAAATCATGATGATTAATCTATTTTATTACACTACCACTACATAATGCATACATTCATCCGGTCATATAACATGATTACATGAGTCTATACAAAAATTTCATAATGTCAAGATCATGTTTTGTACATCACTGGGATCAATTGACACCTATACTCCAGTCCAAAATGTCAATTGTTCATGCAACCCAACCATGAGGAACCCTTAGGCCCTCTCCCACCATGCTCTGGAGGTAGCCATATGGCCCAAAATCACACATACAACCAAGCATGCAATAAGGCTTCGCACACACGATGCACAATACGCAACCACCCACATGGGATGCACAACATAATCAAGATCCATCCACAAGAAAACACCAAGGCGCAATACAAAATTATCAACACCACATATGCACTTAAATTTCAAATCAAAATTTCAGCACTACTCATGACATGCACTCCATTGGTCTACAACAAAGAGTGTGGATCTACTTGAATCTCATATACTACTCATATATCATCAGAATTGTGTATATACCCAATTAAATCATATGAAAACACACACACATTTTACCATGAATCAATATACAATGCAACCACTTATCCAAAACCAAATCACAAATACACTTTCTAGAAAAATCTCTCCTGGCATGATAACCAAGAAAACCATAGAAAAAACAAGAGTACCAAGGAGACCAATAGACATTTTATTGTCACTCAAAAAATGATATGCATTAAGATTATAAAAAGGAGTTCATAAATAAATAAGAATTTTTACATCATTTCACACTAACATGCAAATAGATCCATACCCAAGACCCTTTGCACTCAAGAAATCAAATGGAACCATTGCATAACTCCAAAAAATCCAATGAAATTCTTAAAGTGAACCATAACATATTTTAAAAATTTATCAATGTGTTTATAAATTGTATTGTATCACAAATCCAATTTCCTGTATCTTCACAAGATCAAAATTAATTGGGAATTCTCCAAAAAAAATGGATGCACAGAGCCAACCAAGCCAAAATCACTAAATTTTCAAACTTATCCAGTTAAAAATCTAGGCAAACTCATATCCCTGCCAATTTAACGGAAGTCAATGCCATGTACTTGTCCACATTAGTGCAATAGCCGAAGCACATATGCATGTATGTAATATCAAACAAAAAAGGGGATCAAGACATCATGTGGGCCTCACAAGTGAGTAACTACAACTTCATCCATCTTCATACAAGCACATCATACAATCACAATATTGGCGAATAATCACCATTTTAACATTGAACAAGCACAATATCATCCATCGCCATTCAGGCATCTTAATTGTATCTCATCTAACTAAATGTACCATTTTCTGTAATATATCATTAAATAATATTATTAGCACTAATCACCACATGATCACATATCCTAATCCATCTAAGTCAATATAGCAGCCTCATTAACTATCATCTACCACTATACAGCAAATGTATTATAATAGAAAGAGACATCATAAATTCACAAATATTCCTATCTAGACTACAAATACCGCCATACATGAAAGGCTACAATATTCATCTGATGAAATATGTAATAATTTTAGTTAACTCATAGCATCCTATCATAAATTATTTCCTTATTAACTTGCAATATAACATATGTTCTTCTAGATTTACTAACTAGTATATAAAATCAATTATACTTACCTCATACCGCATCTGATCCAGGGTCTAAAGTCTCATTACCTTCTTACTAAGGCGGGGTTTAGGTGGCACTACATATGAAGTGAATTGTACTTAAGAATTTTACTTGGGTTCCTCATTAGACTTTGATGTCAGGATACACTCATTTTCCTCACCTAAGCTATTTTAATGGGGGTGTTTGTTTATAATCATGCTTAGGTGCTTAGGTCAATTACCAATGTGGAATATTTCCCATTGATCAAGTTAGGTTGGGATGGTATGTATGATATTTCATATTTATATACCTCAAATCCTCTCCTAATGTACTCACTCGCTCATTTTATGCAATCAAACTTCATTTTTTTGAAATTATCTCTCAATTTTTGTTTGTATTTTCCTAATGTTCTTTGTTGAATCTCACAAAAATATACATGAATATATGTAACATTTGGTAAGCATGGGTATAGATTGGTGAGAGGGAGTTTGGGGATAGTGAGAGGGATAAGTATGAGAATATTTTCTAGGCTAGAGGCCTATAATATTTTAATTCTACCAACGTAATTTATAAAAACTAAAAATGCATGTATGTTGTAGCATTATAGATTGAAGCGCATAAATTAGTCTAGTTTAAAGACTATTTTAAGTAAGAAGTTGTTAAACATTTTTTATTATTTTGATGAAAATTTTGATTTATGTGAACATTGTATGTTTGCTAAACAAAATAGAACATATTTTTATTCATCTAGTAATAAAGCTAATAAAAAATTATAGATTATTCATTTGGATGTATTTGCTCATGTGGATACAAAATCTATTGAAAATTTTAGATATTTTGTGTCCATTATTGATGTTTCAAAATTTACCTAGGTTTAATTTATGAGACTTAAATATGAAGTTTTCACTAAGTTTAAATAATTTAAGGCTTTGGTTGAAAAGTACTTGTATAGTAAGATAAAGGTGAAAACTTCAAAGAATTTAAGGCTTTGGTTGAAAACTATTTATAAAGTAAGATAAAGGTTTTTAGATTTGATGATGGAGGATAATATTGGTATAATGAATTTGATGACTTCAATAAGCATGTCGAAATTATTTTAAAAAATTACTTCATAGACTCCTCAACAAAACAAGGTGTTAGAATGAACCAAAAAATTATGGAAAGAGCCAAAAGTATGTTAACACTTTAGAAAGCATCGATAGATATGAAACCTTATATTTCACATTTAAGGGATTTTGGTTATGAGGGTTATGTTCATCTCTTCATAAAGAAAAGTGTTCTAAGTTGGATCCAAAAGGCTAAAAGGTGTATTTTCATTAGATTTATGGTGAGAATATTAAAGGTTATAAACTTTGGAATCCACTAAATAGGAAAATTCTCTACTATAGAGATGTGATTTTAGAGAACTTGGAGATATTTTGATCCTGAACAACCAAAATAAAAGAAAAAAGGAAAGAAGAGTGCACCTTGAGACTAAGATATTTTTTGTATGAATACTTGAGAGAGAAAATTTATATGCAACAACCTAAAGGTTTCAAGGTAAAAGGAAGAAAAGAAAAGGAAAAAAAGAGTGCATTTTGAGACTAAGCTATTTTTTGTATGAAGACTTGAAAGACAAACTTTACATGCAATGGTTCAACCTAAAGGTTTCGAGGTAAAAGGGAAAGAATATATGGTTTACAAGTTAAAATAATCTCTTTATGGTTTAAAACAATCACCTCTGATGTGGTATCAAAATTTTGATTCATTTTTTTTGAATTTAGGTTTTCTAATAAGTGAAGAAGATTATTGTATTTAGATTAGATGAATTTATGATAATATTCTAACTATTGCCTTGTATGTGGATGATATGTTATTTGTCAATTATACCAAGGGTATGATTAAACACTAAAATCTCAACTTCCAGGTGCATTTCACATGAATTATATAGGAGCATTAAGGTGTATATTGGGAATGGAAATCAAAAGAGATTAGGTAAATAAAAAACTTTGGTTATCATAGAGTAAGTATGTTAATACTATTTAAGAAAATTTAGTATGCAAGATTGTAAACCAAATAGAATTCCTTTACCAATTGGCACTAAAATTTCATTAGATATATATCCTAAGAAGGAATATGGTTTCGAGGATATATGTCCAATGTTCCATATGCTAGTATATGAGTAATTTTAATGTGTTCAATGATTTGCATTAGGGAAAATATTTCCCAAGTAATGAGATTTTTTAACATGCTTAAATGTCTAACCCCAATAGAGAACATTGGAATTATGTAAAAATGGGTTGAGATATTTACATGATACTTATGATTATTGGTTGGTTTATACTATTACTAATAGTATGGCTAATACATTGGGAATACAAGACTTTGTTGATTAAATTTGGGCAAGTGACTTAGATAGTTGAAGGTCCACTATTGTGTGTGTATGTTTACTTTTTTTTGGAGTAGTTAAATGAATGAGAAAGAGGTAGCTTACATATTCTTTATCCACCACTAAATTAGAGTATATGGATGGTACCAATGCCTTTAAGGAGGTAGTTTGGTTACAAACATTGTGTACATGTATTTGGTTTTGATCAAGTAAGACTATTCAGATTGACTATGATAGCTAGAGTTTATTGGAAAAGAATACTTTTTATAATGAACAAACTAAGAATTGTTGGATGATATCAATTTTGGTTACCGATCATGTTGTTGATATTCATGTTTTTTCACTGATGTCAACATATATTTCTGTGGAGAAGACAAACTGGCTACTTGACTGGAAGAAGTGTATAAACACTATACGAGTGATTCAGAATGATCAAAGTTGGATTTTAGTAGAAGTATGTGTATTGACCTTATTCCTAAGGTTTCTTGACTGAAGGTTATAGATTATGGATGTTACAGTTGATTTAGTGAAGACTAGTTTTTTGGACTGTAAATGTGATTCTAGACAGAGCAGGTCTCTATGTTTCTGGTATATCTTTCTGGAAAAGATACTTCAAATGATGCAAGCTTACTGGTGGAAAAATGACATATATTAGAGTAATGGGTTGAGTTTTATTGTTGTTTTTTTATTGGTGACATCATTTGTGGTGTGTATTCTAGACAAGACCTATTTACTGGCCGAATTCAGACATTTAGAGTGCGAAATTAATTATGAGCATGGATTGCGGATCTGGAAGTATATGTGAAGGATTGTAACTGATGTTTACTTGATATAGGTACCATTTGTATCCTAGAAATGGGTTATATAATTATTTGGATGATGGAAAGCCTTAATTGGCCGACCTAGTTAATTATGTATGAGGAAAGCTTAACTGGCCGACCTAATGAATTATTGAAAGAGGGTATATATGAATGATTTTTTCTTATGGAGAAGATGTGGCATAGAAAGAGGATAGAGATGTGTGGAAGCTACGAAGCTTGTTGACTACTAGATATAGAGCACAGTTGATGATTGTTATACTTTATTGGAACTGACCAAGAAAAGACAGTTGCTATCAGAAAATTCACTGGATTGTGTATTTTCTTTACACACTTGATTCAGATTGTAAATCCTTGAGGGTGGATTTAACCTTCTTTGGGCAGTGTGCCTTGGCAGTGAGCCTACTATTTTCTTTGACTCCTAATAGGTTATGTCTCCTAATAGGTTATGTCTCCTAACAGGGACTGTGTACTGTAATATTGTAACAAGCTCCTAACAGGGCTAATATATTTTAACATGGATACTATACTCTCAGTAGATTATTTGTGGGTGTTAATTCCCATCGGATTTTTACTTTTAATAGGGTTTCCTTAACAACAAATATTGAGTTATGGTGTTGGCATTTACTGTGTTATCATTTACTTTTGTTGATATGGTTTATAAAGTTTAAATTTTAATAATCTATACTATACCTGATTCACCCCCCCCCCCCCCCCCCCCCCCCNCCTCCCCCCCCCCCCCCCCCCCTCTCAGTTATCTTGTGGAATCTTATTCCTAACAATTGGTATCAGAGCTACTGGTCCTTAGAGAGAAATTTTAATAGCTTGAAGTTATCCTAAAGATGACTTACTACAGGAAGGATAGTCCAAAGTTTGATCCTGAAAAACTTTGACAGTTGGAAGAACAAGATGAGAACACATTTTATATGTTTGGGAATTGATTAATGGATGATCACAAAGAAGAATGAAAAGATAGTGACTAAGGATGAGTTAGAAAAGGCTTTTGAAGATCAGAAGAAGTTATTTTCATGTAATATGGTGCTAGTAATAACTAAGAGGGGGGGCGAATTAGTGGCCTCAAAAATTTATCCTTCAAACATTAACCACCAATCAAATAAACCTCAGATTATTAATTCCCTACAAGATGCATTCCATGAAATGCTTATAATAAATAACTGTCTGTCGATTTTCCTTGTCTGTCCTTATTCTCCTTGATTACCGATAAGTAGTATAACTATTTACCAAAACTCAGTACATAAGCAGAGTATATCGATCAACCCAGTGTTAACTATGTCAGATACAAAACAATAAAGAAATGAATCATACACACATAACACATGAATTTTTAATGTGGAAACCCTATTAAGGGAAAAACCACTAGGACTGATACCCCAAATTTTCACTCTTCTAAAGTGATCCCTGTTAGGATCCAACCCTATTAAAGGTTACAAACACACTATTAAGTGTGACCTTGTTAGAGGATTTTATACATAGAGGTTGTCACTTAGTATTGGGAATCTATTGCTACCATCCTTGAATCAGCCTCCTTCTTAGACTGTCAATAGGCATTGGAAAAATCTAATGCTACTTTCATGAATCAACCTTTTTGGCACTCCTTAATATGTACCTCAATATATAGAAGACTGTTAAGTCCTTCTCTGTTAAGAGACTTGATGCTTCAATGGTTAAACTAAAACACTATGACCTATTTCTAATGCAACTTTTAATTGCAGATTTTTAGATCTATTTAAGTAAATTACCTCTCTGATCAATGTATCAATTCAATTCTTTTGTGCTCCACACTTTCTGCTCTGTGATGATGTGCTTCATTGTTTAGCGGTGTCTGCAGAATTATTTATCTCTCCTTCAGCTTGATTGATTAGGACTGTATGAAGTAATTCTTTATTAGTTTCTCTTTAGCATCCTCTTTCTATTCACTCCCCTTAATCCCCTTTTCATCCCCTCAAAAATGAATTAAGTTTGTCTCTTATATAGATATGATATTCACCGTTTCTTGATTCTTGATTCTTGATTCTTGGTGTGAAAAACAATCTAGCCAATTTGATTTAAAGCATAACTCCTTATTTATTTTGTAGTTATCTTCTTGCCAACTATACAAATATTATTTAAATCAATTACTTAACTTTGGTTGAATAAAATAAATAAAATAACCAGTTAAGTCTATCTTTAGCTCTTTCCAGCTAGATATTTTGTCATTTTATGAACTCTCTGTTCTGTTGGTCAATTCTTCAGTTAGTTATTGGTGACAACTGACAATTCCATCAGCATGACTCTAGTTAGCTTTGGGATCTCCATCCATTGAGCATCATTGTATTTTTTCTCGTCGGGCAACTTTGTTTCCAGCTCATCGGGTATCCTGTGGTTTTGCTTCGTCAGGCAACACTATCTTCTTCTCATCGGGTATCACTGTGAATTTTCTTATTTGCCTTTACCGATGGTGTACACTCCATTGGTGTTATCTGTCACTTAGTGAATACTTGACTTTTATGCATTATTGAAAGCATAACCTTTGTTCTATAGATTCTCTGATGTCTTTGGCATAATGTACATGACCGTACAGATGATATCAAGTTGACATCAATGTCAATACAAACCATTAACTAATTTAATGCTTTGCATTATCTTCAACTTAACATTATCAAACATTTAATCACTTACATGTCATCAATCTCTCCCTTTGGCAATGATGGAAACATACTATATTATCACACTATACTATTTCTAATACAATATGAAATACAATCGTTGAGATTCATCAAACTACCAATCTTTCCTTTTTGTCAATCGATAAAATGTCTGAACTCCAGTAAGCTCTGTTTTAGCTTAGCTTTGATTCTTGTGGCTCCTTTTTTTAATGTGTTGAGTCCTCTTCTTGTATCAATTTCTCTCTTTTGACTATTCTCTCTTTTGTGGTGTCTTTTTCTCTTATCAGCAACTAATCTTTCCATACAACTTTCTCTCACTTAGGATATGATCTCTCCCTGATGGAGTAATTTGATAATAGATAATCTCTCTTCATTTTTATTTAAAGAATGTGATCATATGGATAATCTCTCTCCCTTTTACAACAATGCCAAACAAATATTTTACAAATATCTAATATTCATGTCAAACAATCTTTTCTTTTTCTATCCATAATATATTCATTGAATTTCCCTTATCCATCAGCAATACAACAATATGCCCTGGTGCTCTTTTCTGATATATACCTATCTGTATATAGATGTAGCTTTGAAGTTCATCTTTTTTCTTGCATCAACATTTTTTATATTCTGATAATGTGTAGGCCAATGCAGCCTTCAGTCATATTACTGACTGGCAGACAAGGGTTTGACCCCTAGTCTCTTTCTCAAGTACTCAAATGTATCCTTGGGTAGTGGCTTGGTGAAGATATCATCCAATTGTTCTTTTGATTTCACATACTCAAGTATCACCTCCTTTTCCTGAACTTGTTCTCTCAAATAATGATACTTGATGGCAATGTGTTTAGTCTTGGAATGCATGACTGGATTCTTGGAAATTTTTATTGCACTGGTTTTATCACAATAAATAATTACTGGTTCTAAGATCTTCATATTCATACCTTCTAGTAACTATTTTATCCATGTAATATTTGAGCAATTTGCAGCAGCAGCAACATATTGTACTTCTGCAGTAGGCTGAGAAATGCATCCTTACTTCTTTCTAATCCATGTGACAAGTATGTCACCCATAAAGAATGCTCCTCCAATTGTGCTCTTTCGGTCATCAAGATTTCTGGCCCAATCATTGTCGGTAAACACCTTAAGTTCAAATTTTCCTTCTCTTCTATACCATAAGCCAAATTCCTTAGTGGTCTTCAGATATCTTAGAATTCTTTTCATAGTAGTCATATGTGATTTCCTGAGGTGAGCAAAAAATCTAGCAACAATTCCTACTGCATGTGCAATATCTAGTCTAGTGTGTACGACATACATGAGTTTTCAAATCATTGATCTATACAAATTCTGATTTACCTCTGTTGTCTTGTCCTCCTTTTTTAACTTACATCCAGTAGCCATCGGTGTTCCAACTAGTTTGGAATCTTCCATCTTGAATATTTTTAGGTCCTCTTTGACGTATTTGGACTGTGTAATGAAAATACCTTCACTTTGTTGAATGATCTATAGACCAAGAAAGAACTTGATCTCTCCAAACATAGACATCTCAAACTCTTTTATCATCTCATTAGAAAATGATTTGCATAGCATATCATTGCCTCCAAATATGATGTCAACAACAAATATTTCAGCAATCAAAGTGTTAGCATCAGTATCTTCCGTCAAATAAAGATTATTGTTTTCACTAGTCCTTACAAATCCAATACTTATAAAATAGGAATGAATTCATTCATGCCAGGCTCTTGGAGCTTGTTTCAATCCATACAAGGCTTTGTGAAGTCTACCTACCATGTTTCTCTTGTCTGGATTGACAAAACCTTCTGGTTTCTCAATGTATACCTCTTATTCAAGTATTCCATTTAGGAATGCTAACTTGACATCCATTTGATATACTTTGAATCCTTTGAATGTAGCATAAGCAAGAAATGTTCTTACTCCTAGCCTAGCAATGGGTGTAAAGATCTCTCCATAGTATATACCTTCCTCTTGTGCATACCCCTTGCATACTAGTCTTGCTTTGTTCCTTGTGACTTCTCCATTCTTGTTCAGCTTATTCCTGAATATCCATTTTGTACCAATGACATTCTTGTCATCTGGTCTTGGAACAAGTGACCATCTCTTTTTCTTCTCAATCTATTAAATTTCATCATTCATAGTACTTATCCATTCCTCATTATCTAGTGTAGCATTAACAGATTTTGGCTCAAACTCACAAGTTAAACAATTTGAGTTTAAATACTTACTTCTTGTTCTTGTACCATATTTCTTATCTCCTATGATCTGGATCTCTGGATGGTTCCTTCTTACATATCTTTCAATTACAGGTACATCTCTTTATGTATCAGTTTGATCTTTATTTTGTTCTTCATCACCTTGCACGTGATTCTAATTATTATCCTGACCGTCAGTAACATCATTATGACTGTCGGTTGCAACATTTTGTTTTTCTAGAATTAAGCATTGTTGCTCAAGTATATTTTTGAGTTCTTCATAGTATACAAACTTGTTGTATTCCTCTGGTTCTTTTGTACTTTCTATCTCATTATTTTCTACAAATTCATCTATTTTTACATTTGCACTTTCAATAATTTTGTTAGAAGCCTTGATGAGACATTTATAAGCTTTGCTTTTGGTGGAATACCCTAGAAAAATACCTTCATCACTCTTGGCATCAAGATTTACATTTCTATCATCCTTTAAGACATAATATTGACTACCAAATATTTTGAAGTAACTTACATTGGGTGTTTTACCATACCATAGCTCATAAGGTGTCTTCTTTGTGTCCTTCTTTAATTGTACTATGTTAAGTGTGTAGACAGCAATATTGATATCTTCCCTCTAGAATATTTGGGTGATGCCTTTCTCTATCATCAGTGTTCTAGCACAATCAACTATTGATCTGTTCCTTCTCTCAGCAATCCCATTTTGTTGTGGTGTTCTTGGTGTAGAAACCTGTCTTTTTATACCATGCTCATTACAGAAATCAGTGAATTCATCTAATATAAATTCTCCTCCTCTATCTAATCTCAAACATTTCAGATCCTTACCACTTTGTTTCTCTACCATAGCCTTATACTATTTAAACATCTTGAATGCTTCAAATTTATCTTTAAGAAACATGACTGTCATCATTCTAGAGTAATCATCAACAAAGAGAATAAAATATCTATCTCCATAATAACTCTTTGTTCTTATTGGTCCACATAAATTAGTATGGACTAGTTCTAGAATGTCATCAGATGTATGGGTTTTAATTTTGAAACTAGACTTAGTCATTTTACCTTTTTGACAATTCTTGCACATGATGTTGTCTGTCTTTGTATCGTCGATAAGCCTCTTATGTTTCTCCTTCTGCTTATTTTCATCATGTTGTCAAAATTCACATGACACAATCTTTTGTGCCACAACCATATGTCTTTATTTCTGGTCATTAAGCAAGTGGTGTTAGTATCATTCAAATATAATAAGTTACCTTTAGTCTATTCACCGGTACCAATCAGATTTCCAGATTTGTTGAAGATCTTTGCCTTCTTGTTTTAAAATGCAACTTTGTGACCTGAATTATTCAACTAAGAAACACTCAATAGATTATAGTTCAATCCATTTACCCAATAAGCATTCTCACATTTTATCTGGTTATTCAACATTATTGTTCCTCTACCTTCAACTGGACAAGGTGTATCATTTCCCATTCTTATTGATCCACCCTTGTAGTATTCAAAATTTTCAAAATTTTGCTTATCACCGGTCATATGATGAGTGCAGCCACTATCTATGATCCAAACATCATTTTTTCTTATTTTATATATGAGAGCTATTTCTACATACCTTTCTTCATCATCATCTGATTCATCTTTTACAGCTACAAATACCATCTCGATGTCTTCATCAAGTTCGGTGTCAGTATCTTCATCTTTGCAAGCAGCTAGGTAGCTAGCCTTCTTGCCTTTGTCCTTGTAGTCTTGGGTATCTGTTCTTTCTGATTGTCGGTAACCTTTGTAATATTTGTTATCACCTCTGTCAAATTTCTTCTCAAAAGATCTATCATTACTTCTGTCATCTTTTCTTCTGTCAGGACATCTTGCAACAAAGTGTCCAATCTCTTTACAATTAAAACATACAAGTGATAACTTGCCTTTGTATTTACCTTTGCCTCTTTTCATTCTTCTTTCCATAAGTTATTCTATTTCATCTAGATCGTCTTCATCACTTTCACTTTCACTATCTCTTCTAGATGTGTGTCTATGACTTGATTTGCTTATTCTCATAGAATACTTAAATGTAGACTCTAAGTTTGGTAAGACACTATTGTCAAAGTTATTCATCTCAAATGAAATCAGTCTACCAATTAAACTGTCAAGAGTAACTGTATTGTTTTCTACTGCTCTCATTTCTTAAATGGCAGAGAATCTAATAGCATATACAGGCAATAAGGTTCTTAAGATTTTACTTACCACTTTCTCCTCTTCTAGTACACCTCCAACTCCTCGTATAGCATTGACTACTTTTATTCTTGTGATGTACTATGTGATGTTTTCTCCTTCTTTCATTCTGAGATCATCAAATTTTCCTCTAAGGCTTTCTTCCTTGGCTCTCAGAACATTTGTATCACCTCCATGTACAATCTTTAGTTTGTCCCACATCTTCTTTGCAGTTTTGCAATCCTTAACATCTTCAAATTCGGCATCAGA
This sequence comes from Thuja plicata, assembly GCA_018584345.1. NCBI lineage: Eukaryota > Viridiplantae > Streptophyta > Pinopsida > Cupressales > Cupressaceae > Thuja > Thuja plicata. The sequence goes on from MU226109.1 coordinate 455,285, forward strand.
GAGTGAGGAAGAAAGTTCTATAACCATGCATTTGTGTTCATGCTTCTCTCTCAATTGATCTACTATAAATACTCCTGTAGGCAACACACATTCAAAATCTAGGAATTGAGTAACATCATTACCAATACCTGATAAGTGGAGTCTTATCCTACTTTTCCATGAAGAAAAGTTGTCTTTGTTCAACTTGGGCACATCTCATCTGTTCATCTTGTGATCTTGACTTAGGTCTTGAAACCTTCCTTTCTAACCACACAAGCTATGATACAAATTTTTAGTAATAACTGAGAGGGGGGGTGAATCAGTGGCCTCAAAAATTTATCCTTCAAACATTAACCAACAATCAAATAAACCTCAGATTATTAAGTCCCTACAAGATGCATGCCATGAAATACTTATAATGAATAACTGTCTATCGGTTTTCCTTATCTGTTCTTATTCTCCTTGATTACCGATAAGCATTATAACTATTTACCAAAACTCAGTAAATAAGCAGAGTATACCAATCAACCGAGTGTTAACTATGTCAGATACAAAACAATAAACAAATGAATTATACACACATAACACATGAATTTTTAACGTGGAAACCCTTTTAAGGGAAAAACCACTAGGACCGGTACCCCAAATTTTCACTCTTCTGAAGCAAGCCCTATTAGGAGAAAACTTAAAGGTTATAAACACATTGTTAAGTGCGACCTTGTTAGAGGATTTTATACATAGAGGTTGTCACTTAGTATCGGGCATCTATTGCTACCATCCTTGAATCGGCCTCCTTCTTAGACTGTCAATAGGTATCAGGAAAATCCAATGCTACTTTCATGAATCAACCTTTTTGGAACTCCTTGGGATGTACCTCAATATATAGAAGACTGTTAAGTCCTATTCTATTAAGAGACTTGATGCTTCAATGGTTAAACTGAAACACTATGACCTATTTCTAATGCAACTTTGAATTGCATATTTTCAGATCTATTTAAGTACATTACCTCTCTGATCAATGTATCAATTCAATT
>MU226109.1:456347-470788 GCA_018584345.1 Thuja plicata
AGAGACTTGATGCTTCAATGGTTAAACTGAAACACTATGACCTATTTCTAATGCAACTTTGAATTGCATATTTTCAGATCTATTTAAGTACATTACCTCTCTGATCAATGTATCAATTCAATTCTTTTGTGCTCCACACTTTCTACTCTGTGATGCGGTGCTTCATTGTTCGTCAGTGTCTACAGAATTATTTATCTCTCCTTCAACTTGATTGATTAGGACTATATGAAGTAATTCTTCATCAATTTCTCTTCAGCATCCTCTTTCTATTCACTCCCCTTAATCCCCTTTTCATCCCCTCGAAAATGAATTAAGCTTGTCTCTTATATAGACATGATATTCACCGTTTCTTGATTCTTGATTCTTGGCATGAAAAAAAATCCATCCAATTTGATTTAAAGCATAACTCCTGATTTATCTCATAATTATCTTCTTACCAACTGTACAAATCTTCTTTAAATCAATTACTTAACTTTGGTGGAATAAAACATATAAAATAACCAGTTAAGTCTATCTTTATCTCTTGCTAGCTAGATATTTTGTCATTTTATGAACTCTCTGTTCCGTCGGTCAATTCTTCAGTTAGTTGTCAGTGAAAACTAATAGTTCCGTCAGCATGACTCTAGTTAGCTTTGGGATCTCCATCCGTCGGGCATCATTGGATTTTTGCTCATCAAGAAACTCTTTTTTCAACTCGTTGGGTATCCTATGGTTTTGCTTTGTTAGGCAATAGTGTCTTCTTCTCATCGGGTATCACTGTGACTTTTCTTCTTTTCCTTTATCGATGGTGTGCACTCCATCGGTGTTATCTATCACTTAATGAATACTTGAATTTTATGCATTGCTGAAAGCATAACCTTTGTTCTATAGATTCTCTAAAGTCTTTGGCATTATGTACATGACCGTACAGATGATATCAAGTTGACATCAATGACAATACAAACCATTAACTAATTTAATGCTTTGCATTATCTTCAACTTAACATTATCAAACATTTAATCAGTTACATGTCATCATATGGTTGCAAGGGAATCTTTGATCAGCGCTCTTTTAGAAGGAGAATTCACTGAAGTAAAATAATTGGACTCTAAACATGATATATGGACAAGACTAGAAGCATTATATGTTGGAGACAGGTTTACAAAGAAAGAAAAGTTACAGAACTGGAAGACAAAGATGGAATCACTGAAGATGAAAAAAGATGAGAACATTAGTGCATATGCACAGAGAATTACTAAAGTGGTTACTATAATTAGAAACTCTGGAGGAACTTATAGTGAGGAAGAAGTGATTGCAAATATACTCAAATCTTTGACACCTGTATACAGAACCAAAGTACAAGCCATAGAATAAATTATACCTTTGACACTGAACTTCACTAGACAAATGTTGATTGGAAAGATAACTACATTTGAGGTCATAGAATTGGGAGACACTTTACCTAAAGTTGAGTCAGCATTCAAGGAAACTATGCACAAGAACAAAAAGACCTTATCTGGAAATGCAAGCACCAGTAGTGGTGACATAAGAGAAGAGCTTGGAGCTTATGCTGGTGAATGGGAATAGATACAAGAAGAAGAAAGAAAGCTAGATGAAGTTGTGGCACTAATTGATAGAAGAGAAAAGAGAGGTAAGGGTAAATTTTAAGGAAAATTACCTTTGAAATGTTTTTCATGTAACAAGATTGGTCATTTTGCATTTAGATGTCCTACAAGAGTTCCAAAGCACAAACCTAATTTTTTCAAGTCTAAATATTCAAAAGACAAGGAATGTTATTATGCTAGTGAGGGTATATCAGATGATGATGATGGTGACTATGATGAAAGTGGATTTATTGCTATTAGGGATGATGTACCTATGCATGAGGAAAAATCTTTAGTATCTCAAGTTGAAAATAAATCTAAATGGGTTATAGACAGTGGTTGTTCACATCATATGACTGGAGATAAAAATAAGTTTGTGAGTTTGAAAAGACATGATGGAGGTGTTGTCAGATTTGGTGACAATACTCCTAAGCTTATTATTGAAGTTGGATCCATCTCTTTGGATGAAAAGACTAACACTAACAATGTATTACTTGTTGATGGACTTAAGCATAATTTGTTGAGTGTTGGAAAGCTAGTGGACAAGGGTTATCAATTGAACTTCATTAATGGGAAATGTTCTATCAAGAGTAAAATAGGAGACCTGATTGCATCTGGTACTAAATCCAGAGGTAATGTATTTGAATTGAACACATCTGGAGCTTCTTGTTTTATTGTGAAGGTTGATTATAGTTGGTTATGGCACAAAAGATTTTGTCATGTTAACTTTGATAACATTGTGAAGGAAAGTACAACTAATGGAGTAAGATACCTACCTAAAATTGTAAAGCCATCTAACACTATGTGTAGAGAATGTGTTATGGGGAAGCAGACTAGAAGCGCTTTTAAAAGAAAAGTTTATTCAGCAAAAGAGAAGTTGGATCTGGTACATAAAGATCTGTGTGGTCCTACACAAACAAGATCATACTTTGGTGAAAGGTACTTTATACTATTTGTTGATGACTTATCTAGAATGATGTGGGTTACATATTTAAGATAGAAATCTGAAGCATTTGAAAGTTCAAGTTATTCAAAGCAAAAGTTGAGAATGAATCTAGTTTAAAGTTGAAGTGTTTAAGATCAGATAGAGGAGGAGAGTTTACATCATAACTATTTAATGCATACTATGAAGGAAATGGAATACACAGATAGACTTCAGCCCCTAGAACTCCACAACATAATGGGATAGCAGAGTGAAGAAACAAAACTATATTAGATGTTGCAAGGAATATGTTTCTGGAAGGAAATGTGTCACATGTTCACTAGAGAGAAGCAGTTGTGACTGCTGTGTACACTCTAAATAGAATTCAGATCAGAGAAGGTACAAATAAAACTCATTATGAGCTATGGTTTAATCATACACCTACTGTGAAATATTTTAGAATATTTGGAAGTAAATTTTATAGCAAGAGAGATGATGAGATAGGAAAGTTCAATGCTAGAAGTGATGAAGGAATCTTTCTTGGTTGTTCCACAAAGAGTAAAGCTTATAAATGTTTCAATCTGAGATTGAGGAAATTGATTGAAAGCACCAATGTGAGGATAGATGAAAAGTTTTAGATTCAAGAAAGGATATATGATTGTGGTCAGATTACAGAAATAAAAGAGGTTACTGCTAAACCTAAAGAATCTTTGATGATTAACAATGAGATTGAAGATAAACAAATTGAAGCGACTGAGACATTGAAGACACCAAGGTATGTTAAGAAGAACCATCCTGAAGATCAAATTATTGGTGATGCAAGAAAAGACATGATGACTAGATTTAGAGTTAGAGATGAGATCTATTTGATTTCTCAAGTTGATCCAAAGACTACTGATGAAGCATGTAGAGATCAATCTTGGACTAAAGCAATGGAAGAAGAACTAGAACAAATAAAGAAAAACAATACCTGGGAATTGGTTCCAAGACCAAAGAACAAAAATGTGATTGGCACTAAATGGGTTTTCAGAATCAAAATGGATGAGGAAGGAATAGTAGTAAGAAACAAGGCTAGACTGGTATGTAAATGCTACTAACAACAAGAAGGAATAGACTATGAAGAAACATTTTCTCATAATGCTAGATTGGAAGCTATGAGATTATTCCTTGCTTATGTTGCACATAAAGACTTTAAGGTGTATCAAATGGATGTGAAGTCAACATTCTTGAATGGTGATCTAGAAGAAGAAGTTTACATTGAGAAACCTGATGGTTTTCCTTTGATAGATGATGAAAACATGGTTTTCAGACTAAAGAAAGCACTATATGGAATGAAACAAGCACCAAGGGCATGGTATGCAAGACTAGAAAAATATCTACTTCATCTTGGTTTTAGGAAAGGTAATGCAGATAGTAATTTATACCTAAGAACTAAAGAAGATGGAATCTTGATTATAGAAGTTTTTGTTGATGATATCATTTTTGGAGGCAATGATAAGATGAGTAAGAAGTTTGCCAAATAAATGGAAAATGAATTTGAAATGTCAATGATTGGTGAGATGAAATTTTTCCTTGGTTTGCAAATTAATCAAAGTAAGAATGGCATTTTTGTATCTCAGACCAAGTATCTTAAATAAATGTTGAAAAAGTTTGGAATGGAAGATTATAAACCTATTGGAACACCTATGGTGATAGGAAACAAACTGACTAATAGTGATGAGACTCAAGGTGTTGTTCAAACTAAGTAAAGATCAATGATTAGAGGTCTACAATATCTAACACACACTAGACCAGATATTACCAATGTAGTTGGAATTGTGGCTAGATATCAAGCAGATCCTAAAGAAACACATTTTTCTATTGAGAAAATAATTTTCACATATCTGAAAGAGACAATAGAATATGGTATGAAAAATCTGATGATTTTACATTGCAGGCTTTTACTGATGTTGATTGGGTAGGTAATGTGGATGAAAGGAAGAGTACAAGTGGTGGTGCATTTTTCCTTGGGAAAAGGTTGGTTTCTTGGTTGAGCAAGAAGCAGAACTATATTTCTCAATCTACTGATGAGTCAGAATATGTTGTTTCTGCAATAAATTGCACACAAGTTGTTTGGATGAAACAAATGTTGGAAGACATCAGAATAACTTTCAAAGAGCCAGTGGTTATTCATTGTGATAACACTAGCACAGTAAACATGTCAAAGAATCATGTAATGCACTCAAAAACTAAGCATATTTTTATTAATTATCATTTATTAAGGGAGAAGGTAGAAAATAAAGAAATTAGACTGGAGTACATTAGCACAAAGGAATAGATAGAAGATATATTTACCAAACCTTTGCCAAAAGATGCTTTTGAATATATTAGAGGCATGCTTGGGGTGGTGGCCCCTCCCAATGGTAATTAATTGATGGATATATGCATCAATCCAATGATTTTCAGAGCTATATCAGTCTCTGGACTTGTTGTATGGATCTACTCCTTAGGGGTAGTGATCGCAGGAGAACACTATGGTGTACATTTGGGTGATATTGCACCTAATTTTTGGACATGAAGATTTGAAAAATATACACCTTACAGAAGACTACAGATGAGTTATGGCACCCTTTTCCATTGTTTCCAAAGGGGGGAGGAATCTATGTGAAAATCTCTACTGTTTTGGGGAGACTTGTGTTGAGGATATTAAGAAGATTGTATTGAGAGAGAGTACTTTTGGGTTGATGCATATGGATTTTCCCATATGTTTCCATCAATGCCAAAGGGGGAGATTGTTGGACGATATCAATTTTGGGTACTGATCATGTTGTTGATATTCATGTTTTCTCACTGATGTCAATATATATTTCTTTGGAGAAGATAGATTGGCTACTTGACTGGAAGAAGTGTACAAGCACTATACAGATAATTCAGAATAATCGAAGTTGGATTTTAGCAGAAGGATGTGTACTGAACTTATTCCTAAGGTCGCTTGACTGAAGGTTACAGATTGTGGAGGTTACTGTTGATTTGGTGAAGACTGGTTTTTTGGACTGTGACTATGATTCTTGACAGAGCAGGTCTCTGTGTTTCTATTATATCTTTCTGGCGAAGATACTTCATATGATGTGAGCTTACTAGTGGATAGTTGACATATGTTAGAGTAATGAGTTGATTTTGATTGTTGTTTTGTTACTGGTGACATCAGCTATGGCATGTATTCTAGATATGACCTATTTACTAGCTGACTTCAGAAATTTAGCATGTGAAATTAATTATGAGTGTGGATTGCGGATCTGGAAGTATATGTGATGGATTGTAATTGATGTTTAATTGATATAGGTACTATGTGTATCTTAGCAAGGGGTTATATAATTATTTGGATGATGGAAAGCCTTAATTAGCTAACCTAGTTAATTATGTATTAGGAAAGCTTAACTGGCTGACCTAATGAATTATTGTAAGAGGGTATATATAAATGATCTTTTCTTATGGAGAATATGTGGCAGACAAAGAGGACAAAGATGTGTGGAAGCTGCAAAGCTTTTTTATTGTTGGATATAGAGAAGAGTTGATGATTTTTATACTTCATTGGAACTAACCAAGCAAAGATAGTTGCTATCAGACAGTTTACTAGATTGTGTATTTGCTTTACACACTTGATTTAGATTGTAAATCCTTGAGGGTGGCTTTAACCTTCTTTGGGAAATGTGCCTTGGTAGTGAGCCTACTATTTTCTTTAACTCCTAACAGGGTTTGTCTCCTAATAGGGAGTGTGTATTGTAATATTGTAACAAGCTCCTAACAGGGCTAATATATTTTAACAGGGATACTATACTCTTAGTACATTATTTGCGGGTGTTAATTCCCACCGGGGTTTTACCTTTAACAAGGTTTCCTCGACAACAAATATTATGTTATGGTGTTGGCATTTACTGTGTTATCATTTACTTTTTCTGATATGGTTTATAAAGTTTAAAGCTTAATAATCTATACTACAACTGATTCACCCCNTTCCCCCCCCCCCCCCCCCCCTCTCAGTTGTCTTGTGTACTTTTATTCCTAACAAGAATGTGGATGTGCAATGTAACAATTTTTCATGAAATTATTTCTAGCTAAAATATAGAGCTTAAGAAGATTGACACTCAAAATAATTTTGTATATTCCCTTACTAAACCTATGAGCATAGAAAAGTTTATATCATGTAGGGAGGCCATAGGCCTAGCACTTAATTGAATTATGTATTCCTATGGATATATTTGCAATGTATGAAGTCAAGTAGGAGAATCATATGATTAAGGTGACATCAACCTTGTAAATCCCATGTTTATAATTACTCCTAATATTTTTTGTAAATATGCATAAGGGATGCGGTATCCACCATAAGTAGTAAATACTTTTTATCATTAGGTTTTCCTTTAATTATTAAGTTTGAATGGTATAGTAACTAATTTTTTTACAAAGGATTAGTAAATAATTTTTACTAGAAATTTTAACTATTTTACCACAAGGGAATCTTGGAGGATAAGATTTTCATAAAGTGTTTAGTTTTGCAAGAGATTTTTATGAGATTATTTTTCATTTTTGGGTAGATATTTTTAAAGATAAGACTACTTGTGGTTATGAATGATAACCACCAAATTATTCCAAAATTATTAACAACCAATTGTCCAAATCAAGTAGGTGATTAAATTTATTGGAACCTACTTTACCTTATGCATTAAATTATTGGATTTATCCAAGGAATGCATTGGGATATTATAACCAATGTGGATACCCCATATTGGAGATGAAAATTCTATATAAACAAACATTAATGTGGTAGTATGTGTGTGTAATTTTTAAGAGTGAAAATATTTGTTTGTAGGTGTTGAAAGGTTGAAGATTGAAGAAGAGAAAGAGAGGATTGTATGAAAGAGAAAGAGAAGGATACAATTTTCCATTTTAGATTTTTTTATATCCATATCTAATAGATAGACCCTAATATATCAAATCCCTAGACATAAAATATATCATGAGAACATGTTATTAGATGATTGGTGCCTAACACCATCTAAGGTGTCTTAATACATCCTATTAAGGGAGTGGAAAATGTAGCAATAAAAATCTTTCATTGGGGAATAATGTCATGTGAATGATTTGAAGTGATTTGGATTCCCAAACAATCTACTATACTATTAATTATTAGAAATTTTTCCTAGATGCTAAATTTTCATCTTCAACATCTATCATAAGTGTTAGTCTATCACCTTGTATGGTGACACCCAAGATATTGTATACATTTTTAAATTGTGACTATAAATTCTCCTAAAAATTGTAGAAAATAGGTAGTCATGTATACATGTCAGTAGGTAAGAATAATTCAATGAATTTGAAGTGAGGGGTGAATGGTAGGGACTCACAACACTCACCAATCCAACATGGTGAAGGATTGTCAAATCTCCCTTGACAACAGCTCAACCAAATTTTCTTATCAATACTATTCTTAGGTTTCATTCCACGAAATCTAAGTGTCCTAACCCATAAATGAATTGTTAGACCTTAGATAATCACAAAAATCATGAAAAAAAAAAAATTAAAAAAAAGAACTCTCAAAACCATACCTTTGTGAAAATTAATTCTCAAAACTATATTTTAAAAAAAAATGCACCTAAAATAAAACAAGGTTATGATTACCTACCAAGAGGGGTGACTAGGAAGGTTTCTTGAGTAATCCAAACTAAGTGGAAATTTTTCTCTAGTCACATATACCCTCAACATAGGCAACAAAGGCAAAAGGGGTGATTGTGCTTATTCCATTACCAAAACCTAGGTAATAAAAATAAAGCTAAAAATGAAGAAATTTGATAAAATAAAAACCTATAAATGTTTTATATCTTAATAGAAGTTCTTAAATCAACTAAAAATGCTGAATTTGTTAGATAATTTCAAGAAAGATAAGTAATAGTTAAAATGAGAGTAAAGAAATGGTTTTTTCTTAATTTTCACACCTAAGGGACCATGAAAGGATGAATCATTTTCATAATTGCAATCCTCTCATTGATATCTCTCTATAAAATTAATCTCATGTGATTCCATCATTGTCTGAATTTAGAAATATTATTTTCTCTCTTTATACCAAAAGCATGTATGGAACTTAAAATAAACCAACTCTCATATATGTAGCCTTATTTTTCCTTTTTAAATAAAATTTCCTACAAATTATTACAGGTAAAAGTATACTTGATACCTTTCCATCATGGAATATTTTATTATATTTATTTTTTATATTAATTATGCTCATACAAGATATTTATTCAAGCGCTTGAGTTAGTTTTCATTTTCCACATTGTAGGGTTCAACTTAATGTTGGGAGCGCACAAAAAAGGTAGTATCTCTCAAACCTCATGCAAATAGTACGTATTCTTGTAATTTTTTATTGCAATTTTTCAAATTTATCATACTATGCATGCTCATACTTTTCATTTTGTAGTTCAAGATATAATACCATGAAAATAGGTAAATGAAATTAAGTGTTGATCCCAAACAAGCCTATTACATTTCACGTAGACAAGCACATATAAGGGAGAAAATATACAAGTACCCAAATTTGTATGTTCCTACATGATCCATGTGACATGATTAATTTATCCTTATAGTTTCTTTACCTTGATGGTTGTTGGTTTTTCCAATTGATGCCTCAAGTGTTTTTAATAATTAGCCTTTGTCAATCAATAGATACCTAAGATCAAAGACAAACTAATGAGAATTACTCAAAGTATGAGTAATTTCTCCTACTCTTAAATTTTTTCCAAACATGGGGGTGACCCTTAAAATACCAATGAAACCTTATGAAAATATACATAGATATTGTATTTTAAGCATATTTCCCAATAGAAATATACCAAGGCAACAATGATCTACCCTGAATTTGGCTTTATCTCTTATATCTCACCATTTACCGAGAAATTGGGAATGAAATCTAAATTAATGCTAAACCTAAGAACAAAAATTAAAATATATTTTAAAATATGATTGGTATCTCAAGCTACAATCAAGCCATACAAAAATTAGTTCCTATCCATTGTTACAGAGTCACATATCAAATTGTAAGAGAAATACCACAAGAAAATTAAATTTTATGAGTGGATCTTTATGTATTAATATCTTGCATTAAAAAAACCCCTTATGTAATCTCAAAACCCTTCTTGTAAATCCAAATAGTGCATTCAAAACCACAAATATCTCCTCAAGGAATTTAAGTCTTTCCTGGAAAAAGACCCATGAACAAACATTGCGATTCAACTACCTTTTATATATTGAACCTATATGAGAGTCAATAAAATACATGAAGATAATTTTATGATAATGTCATTCATGCACTAAAATCTGATAGACATTTGTATCTAGAATCAACTATTACATCATGCACATCCTATTTATGACACAAAAAAACTGCTACGTTATTTGCATGCTTCAAAATAAAAACTTTAGAATCTCTTTAAAATTAGAGAAGAAACAATATAAAGGAGAATATGAAACTCCATATTTATATTACTAATGACATGTGTACCATAAAACCTAATGTACAAACAATATTCTCTATCCTCTCCTTTATATGGAAAATATATGCACTTTTTCCACTTTATGTTGCGATAAAAATTATCCCTCTTCTTTAATCCTTACAATTGGCCTTCTCATCAAACACAATTTCATTGAACAGACAATATTCTCACATGTATTTTACTTGTCTACATGTTGTAGTTTTCACCTTGTTGTTGAAATAAAACCCCTAAATGAAAACCAAAATATTATTTTATACATTTTGCTTCCCCATTGTAAATGACTGCCATCTATTTTTTATTTTCATACTCTACTTTTCATGTGAATGCACTTTCACCTTGGGTGTAAACATACTTATCTAGTTCATATATGTATTTCATTTAATCTCTTTCCATATTTCACTCATGTACATTCTTATGAAAATAATGTTGCTATTTGAGTAGAATTATTTACTCTGATGTTATGCCTTTTCCCTTAATGGTAAAAATCCCTCCACATATTTTACTTTTATACATTATGCATTTACTTTACACTCAGTCTTCTTTTCACTTCTATGTGAAAGAGTTTAACTTTGTGAGTGAAATTCCACTGTTGTGTATTCCGTTCGAAATATTTCACATGAGTAAAATAAATCTTTCAAGTGCATTTTTCTTGCAAACAGGTACTTAAAGTATTTCAATCATCTTTCCTTAAATATTATAATTATTTTTCCATTTATCTACACTAGTGTTTTGAGTCATGAAATGAATCTCCTTCTCACTATATTTTACAAACATTTGTATTTTGTAGCACCAAGACACCCAATTTACTCCATAGATTGCTCAAAAATTTATTCTCCTTTTTTACAATAATCAATATTAATTGTAATGCCTCGCCAAGGAACCCTCAGAACTTAGGGTCAAATATGCACTAAAAATAATGCATAAGCAAAGATATAAGCATAATAGAAGTAAATCATGATCATGCACAAGAGAAAGACTCAAACTTACTTCCAAGGGTTCCAAGACAACCCCATACACTAGAAAGAATGGAAAGTTCATTTTCAAGTCACCACATAAGAGTTTTGACCATGTCTATGAACCTCACGATATAAGACCCTACTACTGTCAATGGTTGCTAATGAGGAGACAAGTTGATCCTTAGCAAGATCAAAAGCAAGGTTCATTTTAAGACCAAATCAAAAAGTAATCCTAAGATCATTAAAATGAAATGGAAAATGAGATGTAGCTACATGAAATAAATCCCAAAAACAAAAGGAATCTAACCATGGAGTTCATTTTTAAACATGCCCAAGGGAACATCTCTTTGGTATAAATGCGCAGGAGCCGTCTTAGAATGAATGCGTAGTTCTTGTAACTGTCTGGGAAGAGCTTGAACAAATTTGCAGGTCTACAGGAATGGATAAGTAGGAATAGAAAATTGCATAGGAATAAGGCAAGAATGTGTAGTAAAAAGGGGCAAATGCACAGGATCATGATTTAATTGTACAGAACTACTATAGCTGCATAAAACTAGAAAATAAACTAATGTTGGCACCAACGCATGGCCTAAACATGATCAAATACACATGAGGAAGTATTGGATACATTAAATCAAGGTTGTACACAATCAATACAATTATAAAAATTGAAATTAAAGCTAATCTACTAAGGATATCATCAAATACACAAAATCACTAAAAGAAAAGATGCAACGGATAGAATGAGCACATCATGCTTGAACTCTACAACTAGAATTAGTATTTCACCTATACACTGGTCCCTAGAAGTGGTGTGCAATGTCACCCAACCACAAGGTTCACTCAGGCCCACCCCACCATGCTAGAGGATATAGTTATCTGGCCACAAACATAAGGTACACACGCACATGCAAGGAATGGCTAGTGCACATGCCAATCAAATGTAGAACTCAAGGGATGGTACGGTGATCTAAATGCAACAAATGAATATAGATAATAGAATGCAAGAAGGTCAAGGTCACTACTCATAACTAGACAAGGTATGGTGATAAGACTCGGGAATAGAGTGTCATCACACAGAACGTGGAGGCCCGTGTGGCTTCGATCCATCCTTCTCTCATCAATGATGCTTTATTGAGCCATATCAATGTACATAGATAAAAAGGTTAAACCCTACCATATTAACATCCTCATCCGAATTCAAGGTACTATGTCATATCAATTTTCATAGATGGAAAGGAAAAGACATACCATATTATCATCCTCAAACGTTTGAGGTAGTCATATTAAGTCTTATATTATGTTTTGCCCCGTTAATTATTTAAGTTATTAATTCTTATTAAGAACCCTTCCAAGGTTACCCTAGGGCTCCTTTATGCCCTAGCCCACCTTGGAAAGCCACTCCTTCCCACTACTCTACACCAACTGTCAAAAATAAAATAATACAAAAATGGACTCCATGTCGAAAACTAAAAAAGAGTTAAAGTAAGCTCTATTGACCTCAACCAAGAGCACGGGGCCCTCAGGATCCTGATAAGGCACACTCAATTGAGCTCATGATGCAGTCTCAACACTGACATCACCAATCAAGATGTGATCACAATCAAACATCAAGAAAAGTCCAAAAAGGAAGAAAATGGTAAATTATCCATGCCAAAGACACACTCAACTGGCCTATTTTCTAGGAGCATAGATTCTAAGGTGAATCTGATATCAACAAAAAAAATCACTCATTGGCTGCAAACATGGGATTAATTCTCAATCCTAAATTATAAAAAAAACCAAGAAATACTAATGGACTAAAATTCAATCCCAAAGGATGTCACCATTTACGATCCTTCAAAAATGACTCAAATTTCAAACTTGGAATTAAGAAAAAATAAGAAAACCCATTTTCTCTAATACACCCAAAAACACATTTGTCTGATAAAATTCTCATTCTAGGAGCACATAGAAAAATGGGCAGCATAACACTATAAAAACCAATAATTGGAATTTTAAAAGCATAGAATAATCATAAACGCCCGAATGGGAAATGAAAAGCAATGAAATTGTGGGTGAATATTAATTGTAAAATCATGGAACTAAATAAATTTACATCAACTAAAAAGACAAAGAGAAATAAAAGATGCAAGATTTCGTACCTCACCCAATGGTAGAAGCATGAGAATGCACAGAAGAAAAAGAATTTTTTCGTGAAAAAAAATGACTCCAGACAAGTGGGAGAAATTATGGTACAAATCCTATAATCCAATACCCATGATAATATGACAAGAAGATCAAACACAATGAGCAAATGATCACTTTTCTCTAATACAATTGGAGCAAAATCTAATTTCTCCAAAACCAAAAGTGAGGAAAATGAATCTTTATCCCAAATATAAAGTTACTTTTTCTCAAAAGGCCAAAAAGGACTAGAATCAAATCACTTAAATAAATTAGCTCAAAACTATAGGCTTCTCAAAAATCCCTCCAAATAATTAAGTCAATTCTAATTAAATGGAATTCAAATACGGAAAATTAGCTGATAAATAAAAATAATCCCAAAATGATTAAATTAGAATTTAATTTAAAACTCAACCATGACAAGTATGGAAGATCTAAATGCACAAACACATATATTCGTCTAACATAATATGAAAATGAAGTCCAGATTTACCCACACGTATTGGAGGTACAATATATCAGTTACAAACACATCATCCATACAGGGACAATATTGGCTAAATCATGAATGGTTGGTGAAAATATCTCCTATGCCAGTGCTAAGGATAGGACACCCTCAAACCTACAACTCAAGAAGAGATGATATTTTGTACCTCTTCACTAAAACATCCACACATCAAGTGTATTTGCTCATAATATAAATAGTTGAAGCATCAAAATGAACAATCAAAGTACACCTAATGGAACAGTGACATGATCATTTGTATGTATTAGAATTTCATGACACTAGTTGTTCCATATTTTATCCTCAATGTACATCATAATTAACAATTATTTAATTTTAAAACATTAAAATAGTCATTTTACAACATATACATCACATAGCAGTGAAAACCTCAAATCAAATATTTTTTGGCATGGTAGGCACAATAACATAAGAAATTGGTTAACACAATAACAACGATATTTTGTGTTAACCAATTCAAGCAGCATAGTCCAGTTTTGATCCCTTCATAATTTTGAAGATTTTATGGGGGATAGCTATGTTTTAATGTTGTATTGATAAAAAGTTAGTGGGCTTAGAGATAGATATATATGTATACATCGAAGTACATCCTTCTCGGATACATAAATTTCTTTATGAAACTCAAATGTAAAAATTATCATATTTTATAATATTGTATACGACTAAGATCCCGGGGTTTCTTCCTGATTCTTCCACGGGGGAGTCTTTGAATCAGTTTATATTAATAAAATATGGTGGATATCCCACTTTGGCTTTAAAAAAAA
>MU226109.1:496762-519320 GCA_018584345.1 Thuja plicata
TATATATATACATATATATCTACATATATATATATGTATATATATATATATATGTATATATATATATATATATGTATATATATATATATATGTTTCTCTGTCTTCGTGTGTATATGTGTGTTCGTGTTTGTGTGTGTTCGCTTGCTTGTATGTATATGTACATATATATATATGTACATATATATACATCTAGTTTATGTGTCTTCGTGTATTTTTGTGTGTTCATGTTTGTGTGTGTTCGCTATATATATATATATATATATATATATATATGTCTCCCTGTTTCTTTTTCTTTTTCTCGTTTTGGTTTTTAGTTTTTTAATTTTTTCCTTTTCTTTATTTTTTTCTTTTCTTTCTTTTGCTCCTTTCTTTTTTTTATTCTTTTTTTGTATTTCTTTTCTTCCCCCTTTATTTCTTTCTTTTTCTTCTCTTTTTATGTCCTATTGACCTTCTTCTCCTTGGTCCTCGTGCCCTCCCTCTCTTTTTTTAGTCTCCCTGATCTGCTAGGTTCTTTCCTCCTCTCTTTTCTAGCTATCATCCTGATGATGGATCATGGAGTGTGATCTGAAACGTTGATGGAAAAAATGCCACACAGTCAAAATCCAGAAGCCTTAACTACTAGTACAAGGATTACAAAGACAAAGGTAAGAAATCTTTCTATATAGCTGAAGAAGCTTCTAACAATGGATCTGACAATTCTGATTAAAATGATATAGAATTTCTGTATGTTGCTATGAAAGATGATTTTGATGATGATGAGAAAACAACATTAATTTCTTATGTGAGTAAAGGTGACCGTTGGATTATTGATAGTGGTTGTTCACATCACATGACTGGTGATAAGGATAAATTTGAGACCTTAGATCAGTGCAATGGCGGTTATGTTAAATTTGGTAATGATGCACCATGTCTTGTTAAAGGGAAAGGATCAATTAATTTGACTAACAAGATCATATGTGACAATTTGTATTGGGTTGATGGTCTTAACTATAATTTATTGAGTGTTGCACAACTGAATACTTCTGGTTATAGAATTGAGTTCCATCACAAGAAGGGAAAGATCTATGATGCCACTAGAGAACTAGTTGGAAGTAGAGAGAAGACAAAAAGTAACTTGTTCTATCTGGACTTAGCTGATGAGACATGCGTGTTTGCACAATATAATGATGTTTAGTTATGGCATAAAAGGTTGTGTCATGTAAACTTTGATAACTTGGTAAGCATAAGAAAATTGAAAAAGGTTAGAGGGCTGCCTAAGTTAAAGAAACCTGAAAATGCAATGTGTAAGCAATGTCAATTGGGAAAAATGGCTAAATCTAGTTTCAAGAGTAAGACCCATACTTCTGAGGAAATTTTGGAATTGGTTCATACTGACCTTTGTGGTCCCATTGGTGAGAAAATTTACTGTGGAGATATATATTTCATCCTATTTGTTGATGATTACTCTAGAATGATGACTGTTATGTTTCTTAAAGAAAAATCTGATGCATTCCAGTTATTTAAGTGGTACTTGGCAAAAGTTGAAAAGGAGATAGGTAAAAGTCTGAAATGTTTGAGCTCTGATCGAGGAGGTGAGTTTAACATGTTCTGCAATGACTGAGGTATAAAAAGACAGATATCTACACCTAGGACACCACCACAAAATGGTATTGCTAAAAGAAGAAACGAATCTATCATGGACTGTGCCAGAACACTAATGATGGAGAAAAATGTTGCACAGAAATATTGGAGAGAAGTTGTGAGTACAGCACTCTATACCCTGAACAGAGTACAAGTCAAGAAAGGTACTAATGCTACACCTTATGAGCTATGGTATGGATATGCACCTAATGTAAGATATTTCAAAGTTTTTGGAAGTAAATGTTTCATACTAAAGGATAACAGAAATGGAAAACTTGATGCTAAAGGTGAGGAAGCCATATTTCTTGGCTATTCAACTAAAAGTAAAGCATATAAGTGTTTGAATTCTAACACTAACAAAATTGTGGAAACTACAAATGTTAGAATTGATGAATATGTAGAAAGAAATGAAGCAGAAAGCACACAGGAACTTGAAAGTTACAAATCATTTGTTTATCTGGATGAGGAAGATTCTAATGTATTACCTGAATTTGAGAATGAGGTTGCCGAGCAATAGCTAGCATCTACCGAGTCACAGAATGAGGTTGCTAGGCAATAGGAGATATTGTCGAGCTATCTGATGGAGATGTTGAGACAAAGAATCAACCTGAATTGAATGAGAATAATGAATCTGAAACAAAGCAAGAACCTACTCTAGAAAATTATGCGAGGAGGAACCACAAACCTGATCAAATCATAGGATCAAAGGATCTTCAATTATGACAAGAAGTAAGTTGAGAGATGGTACATGCTTGTTATGTAATTTTGAGCCTAAAATAGTAAAAGATGCTTTAGAGAATGAAGACTGGATACAAGCCATGAATGAAGAGATTGAATAGATTGAAAAGAATAAGACTTGGACACTTGTACCTATGCCAAATGACAAAAATGTAATTGGTACTAAGTGGGTATTAAGAAATAAGTTGAATGAACATGGAGAAGTAACAAGGAATAAAGCTAGATTGGTATGCAAGGGTTATGCACAAGAGGAAGGAATTGATTATGGAGAAACATTCACCCCAGTTGCAAGGTTGGAAGGAGTCATAAATTTACTTGCATATGTAGCCTACAAAGTTTTTAAAGTTTATCAGATGGATGTAAAGTCAACATTCCTGAATGGGATATTAGAAGAAGAAGTGTACATTGAACAAGCTGATGGATTTGTTGACCCAAGAAAGAGGAACATGGTTTTCAAACTACACAAGGCACTACATGGACTAAAGAAAGCACCAAGAGCATGGTATGAGAGATTGCACAATTATTTGATAAAGATTGGATTCACAAGGACTAATGACAACAGCAATCTGTATTTGAAGATAGAACAAAATAAAGGTACTTTATTAGCTTAAATTTTTGTTGGTGACATTATATTTGGTGGACAAAATGTGTTATGCCAAACATTTGCAAAAGAGATACAAACTGAATTTGAGATGTCTATGTTTGGTGAAATCAAATTCTTTGTTGGCTTACAAATATATCAAATTAAGAATGGTATCTACATTACTCAATCAAAATATGTCAAGGAGATACTAAAAATTTTTGGAATGGAAGAATCAAAACTAGTAAGTACACCCATGGCTATTGGATAGAAGTTAACAAAAAATGATGATACAAAAGAAGTGACTCAAACCCTTTACAGGTCAATGATTGGAAAGCTGCAATATGTTGTGCATAGTAGACCTGATATTGCTCTGGCTGTTGGAATTGTTGCAAGATTTTCTACCAATCCCAAGGAAACTCATATGATGGCAGTAAAAAGAATTCTGAGATATTTGAAAGGAACGGATGAATATGGTATGTATTACAAAAAGAGTGATAATTTTGAGCTTAGAGTTTACACTTACTTTGATTGGGTTGGAAATGTGGATAACAGGAAAAGCACCATATGTGGCACATTTCTGTTGGGAAAGAGATTGGTTTCATGGAAAAGCAAGAAACATAATTTTACCTCACAATCTACAGCTGAAGCTGAGTATGTGGCAGCAGCAGTTAACTTCTCTAATATTGTGTGGTTGAAGATACTACTAAAAGGTATGAAAGAGGAGATCATAGAACCAGTTGGTATATATTGTGATAACATGAGTGCCATTAATATTTCTAAGAACCCTATGATGCACTCTAAGATAAAGCATATAGCTATCAAGTATCATTACTTCAGGGAGCTAGTTCAAAACAAGGAAGTGAGACTGGAATATGTGCATACTAAGGAACACTTAGCAAACATATTTACAAAAGCACTACCCAAGGATGCTCATGAGTATCTATTAGGTAAATTAGGGGTGATTCCCCTAACTGAGGCTAATTAGTTGAGAATGGAATGGCTGCATCAAATGTTATATTCAGAATATTTGACACATTGATGCACAGGAAGTCACACTTTAGGAAACTGCCTAAAGCTGTGAAAGAAAGACAAGGACAGAAAAGAGGATCAGTCATAAGAAAGATGACAAGAACAACATGATACTAAGTTAGAACAAAAGAGTCTACATGATGAATATGTCAACATCTTTGGCATTTTTGTCAAAGAGGGAGAGTATACTATACTTAGAGAAAAAGGGAGAGTTTACTGAAAGAGAGAGTCTACAAATGAATAGAAGAGAAAGATTTCAGGGTGATTACAGAAACAGAGAAAGAAATCTTTTACAAGATGAGAATCAGAATGAAGCTAAAGACATTAATGAATATTTGATCATATCAAGGAACGTAGGCATACTTTTTGGATTGTATGGTAACTACGTTTGTAAAATTATTGTTTTAATGTTTAGTGTTGTCATTAATGCCAAAGAGGGAGATTGTTGGAAAGCTACAATGTAAACAATTATTGTTTTTTCATTGATGTCAAACCTTAACTGGTGAGACTATTGCTATATGTTTGAGTACCATATCTATTGATTGTTGAAGAAGATTTGAAGGCAAGGATAACAAGAAGACCGAGTGAAATGGTTGAGTTATGGAAAATTACAAGGGTACTTGATAACTTGGCACATAGGAAAAGTAATTTGTTGTTTATCTATAACACTAACTTATGATGTCAATTTACTAGGAATAGTATATGCCGAGTGAAGTTTGTGTCAACCGAGCACTAGTGTATGCCAAGAATAATTTCTAAGTGTCGACCAAGCGCTAGTAAATTGTCGAGGAAAATAGTGATGACCAAGTGGAAGAACACAGTGTTGGCTGAGCAATAGTATTTTGGTAATTGTTGAGATTTGAGATCTTTGGCCGACATAATTGAATTTATTGGGATATGTAAATTTAATTAAGGATAAGCATGATTGGTCCACACTATTAAAATGCACAGGTAACCATAATTAACGCATGGATCCAAGATTTAATTAGTGATTTCTTTGGAGAAGTAAATTAAATGTAAATGATGGAAGTATCCGTTGGATCTAACCTAACCTAAGATCTACGATTTTGATTAAGTGGAAAAGATTTATTTTACCTAGATGAAGAGGTATAAGATAACCTCAACGGGATATTCAAGTAGTGAGATGAATGTGAAAAAATTGTATGCAAGAGGATTGCATGGTTAATTAACTGATTGGTATGATCTAGCGGAGAAGGCTGAGTAGAGAAGCAGAGAGTTGTGAAAGTGATTTATTGATGGATTTCCAAGCAGATCTAAAGATTGAAATGAGAATGGAGGCCACTCAGTGAATTAGCATAAGAGCTTAATTGGATCTGGATTTGCAAAGTAAGTTGTATGTATCAGATCACACATGTTGATTACTTTCTAACCATTGTATGGTCAAAATCCTTTAACTAGGTTGACCTAACAGTCATTGTATAAATCCTTTGAGCAAGGTGACATTCAAGTGGAATATTCTAAGACCTCTAACAAGGCCACTCTTGACATGGTGATTAAATCCTTTAACCAAGTCACATTTAGCAAAGTGTTTTGTAACCTTTAATAGGGTCTCCTAGCAGAGCTCACTTCAGAAGAGTGAAAATTTTGTAGCATGTTACTGGTGGTTTTTCCCAATTTGGGTTTCCACATTAAATATTGGTGTCAACTTGTGTGAATTTTTATGTTGTGTTTTACTGTTAAGTTTCTACAAGCTGATTACATTTGAACAATAAACTGCATATTTATGTTGTTGACATATGCTATTGTTACCGAATAGATATGAGTTGTTTAAAGTGATATAAAGTTTCAATTGGTATAGTAGACCTGAGGATAACTGATTCACCCCCCCTCTTAGTTATTCTAAATTCATTCTAATAACTTTATGCCAAACTTATTGTACATAATTTAGTAGCATCTTTAATATTGAAAGGAGACCCATTATTAGTAATGATGTCCTATAGAATACTATAGTGGCAAATGAGATAGTTCAAGATGAACTTTGATATTTGCTTTGTAGTAGTGTAAGTAAGAGACATGGCATCTACCCATTTAGTGAAGTACTCAGTAGCAGCAAGGATGTATTTATGGTCGTTGGAGGAATTAGGATATACTTTTCCAATGAGATCAAGCCCCCAACAATAAAAGTGCCATGGTATGATAGTGAGCTATAGGGATTGTGATGGTATCACCAAGGCACACATTTCTTCACATAATGATAGGCATATTTTTCCATGGTTGGCCAGTAGTATCATGTGCACAAATAATTATTTTTCAAAGTGAGACCACTGGAATCGGCCCCACAAATTCCTTGATGAACCTCTTCTAATGTATTTTGGGCTTCTTTTGAATTCAGACACCTAAGGAGGGTTACATCAAAGTGTTTCTGAAAGATGGTATCACTTCGGATGGTATATCATGAAGTGCGGTGAATGAAGGTATTTTGTTGGTTAGGAGTGAGCTAGAGCAGAATGATCTCATCATGTAGGTAAGCATAAATATCTTGATACCAAGGGGAATCAGGACCAATAATATCACACACTATTTAGGATTCCATCATGTCATAAGAAGGGACCATAATTTTCTCAACAATAAATTTGCACTTATGACTATTATTAGGCATGGAAATCAAGGATCCATATGTATCCATTGCATTAGTATCTTTTTTGTTGGTTCTAGGAATCTATTGGAACTAGATTTCTACAAAGCGTTGTTTCAAATATTTGACCATTTTGTGATAGGGAAGTAGTTTATCATCCTTAGTTTGATACTCATAATTAATTTATCTGATAACAACCTAAGAGTCATTAAAGACAAGTAAGCTAGTGATTTTCCATCGGGAAGATAGATGAAGTCCCATATCCAAGGCCTTGTATTATGTAATATTTTTTGTATAGGTGAATGTCAACTTATAATATTTCAAGACATAATCTCCTTGTGGTGTTACAAACAATATTCTTGCACCCGATCCTTTCTGTGTGAATGATCCATCAAAATAGATTTTTCATTGTATGCTCGGGGTAACAGTCATGATAGATTCATAAGGAAGTAATGACCAAATGGTCTCTTGGAAGAGGATAGTTTTCTAATTGATCTGTGATGACTTGTCCTTTTATAGCTTTCTGGTCCACATATTCAATATTAAATTTACATTGGATCATAACCCACTTTGTTGTACGACCAGTAAGAGAAGATTTTGACATCATATACTTGAGTGGATCAATCTTTGCAATGAGTTGGGTCTTGTGATTAAGTATGTAATGATGAATTTTCTTTGTACAAAATATAATATCCAAGCATGCTCACTCTATAGGTGTATAGTTAAAATCATACCAAACTAATGTTCTGCTTAGATAGTATATTTATCATTCTTTTATATTATCATCTAGTTGTGCTAAGAGAGCTCCTAGTGCAATAGTAGTGTAATATTTGTATAAGATTAAAGGTTGGTCTAGGATAGGAAGGATAGGATGGGAAGAACCAACACTGGTGAGTTAGTTAGATACTTCTTAAGTTGTTCAAAAGATTTCTAGCAAAGGCAATCACATAGGAACTTGATGTCTTTTCGTAGGAGGTGAGAAAATGGATGAACCTTATATGCAAGTTGAGCAATAAATGTGTGAATAAATTGAATTCTCCCTTGTAAGTGAAAAATCTATATTAATATTTTTGGAGGTGGCATCTCTAAGATAGCTTTCACTTTCTTTGGATATACCTCAATTCCTCTATGGGACACAATATAACCTAGAAGCTTTCCTGATTGTACACTAAAGACACATTTCTTAGGATTCAGCCAAACTTTGTATTTCTCTAATCTATCAAATATTGTTGTGAGCATGGAAATGTGGGATTATTTAGTCTTTGATTTTCCCAAAAGATCATCAACGTAGTCTACCATGATATCATGAAAGAGGTCATGAAAGATAGGTGTCATAGCACATTGATAGGTGGCTCCACTATTGTTTAGTCCAAAGGGCATGACCTGATAATAGAAAGTACCCTAAGATGTGGTGAATGTATTCTTGTGTTGATATTCTATTGTAATTTTAATCTAATTGTAACTGAAAAATCAATCCATAAGAGATAGAATCTCATTTCCTACAGTCAAATCCACTATAATGTCAATGTTGGGGAGTGTAAAATCATCCTTTGAACATACTTTATTCAAGTCTCTAAAATCAGTGTAGATGTGAATACCTCCAGCAACTTTACCTACTGGAACAATATTGGAGACCCAGTCAAGGTAGTCTATGGGTCTTAAAAACTCACCATCAAGCATTTTCTATAATGTTTCCTTACTAATAGGGATATCTGTGAGTGCATCTTGCATAGCTTTTGTTTGACAGGTTTTTCTTTAGGATATACTTTGAGGTGGTGTACAACTAGATCAGGGTCCATTCAAGGCATATCTTTATAAGTCCAGGAAAAATTATTTTCTTCTTTCTAAAGAAACACAGTCATGTCTGATTTCTCTCTCTCACTCAGGGGTGCTTCTACCAACATGGTTATAGTTTCTTCAATGGTACCCAAATTCACTTGAATTCTATCCTCTATAAGGATAGATAAATTTTCTTATGGAAAAGAAATGAAGGTAAATTCAACTTCTCCCTCTTCTGGCACCTCAAAGAGGTTTTCACTAGAAGATCCATCCTTTGTTTTTACTTTTTTTCATCTGAAGGTGCCTTCTAAAGGTTTTCACCTAGGGATGCTACATTTTTTAATCTTTTCTTTCACTTTTTTTATTAAGAGTGTTGACTTGTCTTCCAAAATAAGCTTAATTGTGATACTTGATCTTGTCCTCATAGTCTTGGAGATCTCTTAGGCCAAAGGCAGCTACAATTTATTCATCTGAATCACATATGTCCAAAGCTAGTGGTGAATCTTGTTGGTCCTAATCAATAAGTTTAGGATGTTTGAGTGGGATGATAGGGGATGAAAGGTCTAAAAATGGTAAGGATGTGATTAGTATTAATGAGATCATCTTCTATATCTTCAAAGGGGACTTCATAGAATTCCTCCTTGATGTCTAAATTAGAAGAAGCTTCACAATCATCAGTAGAGGGAACCTTAGTCTCTAGAGAGCCCAATCCTTGGTTGTGAGGGTATCTAGTAGCTTAGATGGGTTCTTTCATACCTTTTTCTTTTGCACATAAGCATGTTCCATTATATCCCATTCTTTCAACTATATGAGTTGCCTTCAAGAATTTGTCTTTTGCTATGTTAACAGGATTATATTTTCCATCTTTGTATAGCCATGATAAGATATCTTCCTCCATGCTTTCTTGATCAACAGGTCCCCAATGCTCAAAGATTTTTTTCTTACATTTCATGGTAGATTTTCCTTTCTTGGATAGGATTTGGGAGGGTTAACCATAGGATATGGGGGATAAAGGGATTTGACCAACATAAAATTAATTCTCAATATTGTATTCTCTATTTCCTTGGATACCAATCTTGATCTTCTTATCATATTCAATTCTCTTTTCCTCAGTGGACTTTTTCTTAGAATCAGTGGTAATAGATGTAGAAGCTTCATTAATGAATGGTTTGACAGCAGATAGCTTGACTATCTCATTCGATGGGCATAGGTTGGTTTGTTTCCCTTCCAATCTTTTGCAATATTGAAAGGGCTCAAGATCTTCAAGAATGGTAGCTTATCTTCCTTGATGTGGGAATTTAAGACATTGATGGAATGTGGAAGGTACACCTTGAACAGCATGAATCTAAGGTCTGCCAATGAGAATGTTATATGGTAAGTCAAGATCAAGCACTTGGCATGTGGTTTCAATAAATGTGGGGCCCACATGAAGAGGTAATATAATCAAACCTTTGGATTTTCTTTCTCTGTCATCATAATCCTTTATTTTGATTCTCTTTGTAACATCAAGAAGGTCATCAGGGAGTCTCGATTGTCTTGTTGACTTTAAGGTACAAAGTTTCAAACTAAATCCATCATCTATAAGGACCATTTTTATTCTATGACAATGGATAACGGATTCAATATACAATGGTTTATTGTGGTATGGATTGGGAGTGTGTAAATCCTTATCTTTGAATACAAGGTGTTTTGTGTGGCAAGATTCCCAGTCATATCTTAGAATCAGGATTCATATATATTATCAGGAACATGTGGCTCAAGGAGGGCTTGCTCAAGGATTTATTTATGTATGCATGATGCACAAAATCTCAAGGATAGATATCTGTGAGGGATTCTTTCCAAGATGGGAAAGGAGGTCATAGAGAGAAGTGGGTCTAGTAGAAGTGGATGGTGTGGGAAGCAGCATAGAAGCTTGAATAGTGACTCTTTCTCTACGAGTAGTGGCGTTAAAATTGACACTTTTTATGGA
This sequence comes from Thuja plicata, assembly GCA_018584345.1. NCBI lineage: Eukaryota > Viridiplantae > Streptophyta > Pinopsida > Cupressales > Cupressaceae > Thuja > Thuja plicata. Next base: position 507,077 of record MU226109.1, read on the forward strand.
TAATAGTGTTCAAATGGTTATCATCTTCTTCAATATGGCCGCACAAAGAATCAAAGCCTAGGATATCCCCTTCTTCAAGGTTTCCACACAAGGAATCCAAGCCCAATATATTGTTTGTACTATAGTTATAAGGGACAATGTTTGATGACAAGGCCTTGCTTTGATCATGCTTAGGGAAAGGGGTGTTATAAAGTTTCAATTGTTCATTTGATGATGATTGGGAATGTCCTTCAACCTCAATCTTTCCATTTTCAATAATGTATTGAACCTCATACACTTATTAGTATCATGGCCTCTGATGCGATGATAGTCACAATATTCATTTTCATTATACTGGTGAGGTTTGGGTTGATTGTTAGCATATGGTTTGGTGTTTAGAAATTTAATCATCTTCTAATCAACAAGTAAATGAAAGATGACATCAAGGGATTCTTCAAGTGGAGTGTATTGTTGATGTTGATTATTATTTGTGTTGTTATTTTTATTATGTTCCCATGAGATTGATTATATGGAGAAGTTGTGTGTTTTAATTTATGGAAACCATACACTATTCTAGTGATGAATGATTATAATATGGTGATGCCAAAGGATAGACTATCCGATCTAGCTAAGTATATAATAGTAGACACAATTTACTTTTTTCAATATATGGATCGGTATAGACATGTATGATCAAGTTTTTATGCACGAATCTTGGAGAAGATTCTCAGAGGTATTATGTATCTATTGGCATAACTGATGTAGAGATAAGTTGAGTATTTTATGGGATAAATTTTTTTTATAGGTAGATCTAATGATAGGTTGATCAATTATGATGTTTTCATTGATGTCAACTTAGTCTTTGTTGGTTAAAAGTGTGCATGTTATGCTGATGTATGTTCAAGAGGATGAATCCAGAGTTGTGGTAAGAGTTGGCATGTACGATCGTAATAGAAGACTAAGTGATGTCTCTAGATGTTGTATCTATGACCACACATTTTTATCATATGTATGGTGTGACTTATGATTGATTGAAGGTTTGCATGTCAATAAGAAGAACAAGATGTAGCCAATAAGGAATGATTTGATGATTGTGTAAAATGGGTTTGGATTCAGGTGTTGTGGTTTAGGATATGTTATCTTGACTATGTTATGGGGTTGTTGTTGTGACCACGTCATGATTTGTGACCAAAAGACTGAGTTTTAATGGACATAAATTTGTTTAGTGAAAAGTAGAAGAAGTTATTAGAACAATTAGTTAGATACTCAACCAGTGATGATGTATCATGTTGTTGTAAGTGGTTATGTGTTACAGGGATCATAGTGACATCTCAGATTGACATAGATTGATGAATTGGTATTTTTAGGATTGTTATGATTGAATTTCTTGAAGTTTTGCAAGAACATTGGAAAGTGTGTTTTGGTTGACTTTTCTTTCTCAAATCGATGTGTGATTTGTATTAGTGATCAGAAAAATCATGTTATCGATGGATTAGGTTTTGGTAATACATTTTGGCAGATTTGAGATGAAATTAAAATGTAATTAAGGTTGTTTTCTCGCCTTAAGTTGTAAAACATTTTATATATCATTTTGATGTTTTATGAGAAGTGTGTGTGGAAGAGAAAATCATGAATGCATTTGTTTGATCATAGGGTTTGGATAGTCTGCATGTAAAGAAGGGATTGAGCTTTAACTAGATCTGTACTAGAAGAGGAGGAGTGTGATTTTCTCACTTCACTTTCACTTATTGATTCCTAACAATTTCATCAAGATAAATCCCTTAACCAGGTAGACCCCAATAGGTCTGATTCATAAATCCTTTAACCAGATGAATCTTTTACTAGGGTTGGAAATCCCTTACTACGGTAAATCTCCTAACAGAGATAGAGGTAAATCCCTTAACTGGGTGGCTCCTAACAGGGTCTTTCTCTTAACCGGGCATTTCTAAGCTCCTAACAGGGCTAATCTCTTTACTTGGCATACTTTAGAAGAGTTTAGAATTATGGTCTCATACCCACACATGGTTTTTCCTTGTTGGGTTTCCATGAGAAAAATATTGGTTTTATTGTGTTGCATGGTTGTAAATGTTTATCTTCATTTATTTATTTATTCATGCAATGGATGTTAATCGATGCAAGTTTTTGAATGGTTTATGAAAATTTTAATTTGTTATATTATTGATTCAGCCCCNCCCCCCCCCCCCCCCCCCTCCTCTCAGTAATCTTGGATCTAATAATACTAACAATTGGTATCAAAATCTTGGTCCTCTTTGTGGTAAGCCTAACAACTTAAGAAAAAGATCCAATGATGAGGAAGGAACCTCCCAAGTTCACTATAGACAGCTACCTAGTATGGAGTGACAGAATGAAGTTATATCTAAAAGGTATGGGATTACAATACTTGATGCATCTTACACACAATTATACCACTCCCACTAGAACTGTCACTACAAATCAATTGAAGGAACAATAGGAGAATACTAAAGCACAAGAAGCTATTGTAAGTACCTTATCTGATACTGAATTTGTTGATGTTTGTGGACTTGATACTACCTATGATGTTTGGGAAAAGCTAAAACTAATGTATGAGGATATATTCATGTGCAAAAATCTATGGAAGATAGTCTTAGAGGAAAGTATGATGACATGAATATGCTAGAAGGAGAGAACGTTGCACAATATGGTCAAAGAATAAAAGAAGTTATTAGTGATATCAGAGGTGCTGGTGGAACTATTGAGGAAGATGTTTTTGGTACGTAAAATGTTGAGAAATTTACTACCAACTCATGTCATTAGAGTGTATGCTATAAATGATATGAGAACTTTTAACAATGTTAGAAGGACTAGTCAGTAAGCTCACTGCATTTGAGTTAAATAACTTTGATAACAGTATTCCAAGAGTTGAGGCAGCTTTCAAGGCATCGGTGTCTAATGTACCAGTACAGAAAGGTAAAGAAATAATTTATGATTTTGATTTCATGTCAAGATACACTAGGGAACTTGAAGCTATCTTGGAAGATGAAAGAAAAAAAGGAGACCTTGAAGCACTACTAGCAAAGAGATTTCCTAGAGGGACTGGTAAGTACAAAATCAAGCTTCCACTGAAATGTTTTTCATGTAATAAGATTGGAAATATTGTTGCTAGATGTCCTAATGATGAACAAAAGGATAAGTTCAAAAATTTTAAGGGAAAGGGGAAGGAACAATGATATGTTGCAGTTGATAAAGGAGTTACTGATGAAGAATCATAAGATAATAAGGAAGAGGAGTTTGTATTTGTTCTAGTCAAAGAAGATCCATAAAAAGTTGAAAACTCACTGGTTTCTCAAATGGGACACAATGATGAATGGATTATAGAAAATAAGTTCTCACATCATAGGACTGGTGACAAGAGTAAGTTCATTAAGCTTGATGAGTTTGAAGCAATAGTATAAAAATCTCTCATGGGAAAAAAGTGAGCCACTTTGGACAAATTCTCCATAATAACTATATTGTCATCATGACGATGTGATAACATAGGTATCCTAATAATTAAATCAATAGATATAGTTTCCCACTTCCATTCAAGAATGAAATTTGATTCCAAAATACCTGATAGATGTTGATGTTCTGCATTACTCTCTGACACTCAAGACATCTAGCCACAAAATTGGCAACATCATGCATAATCCCTATCCAAAAGCACAACTTTATAAGCTTGGTATGCATCTTCTTAATACCAGGATGTGTGGAATACAACACATGATATGCCTTGCACTAAACTAAGGATCAAATTTCACCTAACATGGCTGGCACGTAAATGTGCCCATGGTGCTGCAAAATTCAATCTGACTCCAAAGAGTAACCTAACAAATGGGTATGTCTAGACTCAATCTTCACTCTAACTTCCTAATACCAAGTGTCACTAGGTAATACCTCAAGAATACAGTCATGAAAATCTATGCCAAGAGATAAAAATGAGATCTCATGTCTTCTCCTACTCAAGGCATCTACAACAGCATTCTCCTTCCCCTTGATGTAATGAACATAAAAAATCATACTCATAAAGAAAATCCATCCAATGACATTGGCATGCATTCAAGTTTGGTTGAGAAAATATATACTTCAAGTTACAATAATCACTATGCAACTCAAACTCGTGACCCAAAAGAAAATACCTCTAGGGAACTAGCATATGCACAACCATCCCTAACTCTAAATCATGGGTCAGGTAGTTCTTCTCATTATCCTTGATCTTTCAGGACTTGTATAAAATCACTCATCCCTCCTGCATAAGAAATACCCCCACACCCTCCATAGATGTATCAATACACACCATGAACTCACCTATAGGATTTGGTAGTGCTAAGATAGCTGCACTAGTCAACTGATCCTTAATAGCCTGAACATACCAAAAAAACTTCTTCCCTTTCCTATGAAGAGAAGTGATAGGGTAATCCAACCAAGAAAATTCCTTCATGAATCAGTGGTAGTAACCCTCCAAACCCATGAAACTATGAACATTAGGAACACTGGTTGGCGCTAGTCAATCCATAATGACCTGGATCTTTTAAAGATCCACATCAATACCCTCACCTATGATGATATGACTCAAATACTCTTACAAGTAGTGGTTGTTGTTGCACCAAAAGATTGACTTGTTAATAGTTGATACTACCACTAGACATATAGAAGACATAGGAGGCAGTTAATCCATGTCATGAACCACCACTACACTAAGTAACCAAGGAGATCAAGGGCGCAATCAGTCTTTCTCACTCAATTTGGAAAAAATCACATTGGGAAATGTTTTCAAATAACTAATGGTCACAAAGACACTACAAAACCTAACACAAATGGCCCTCATTCTCCTCCATACTCCTCAAAAAACTAAAATTTCTTTCAGAAACACGAGGACAAAATGGTCAAGCTAGGTGAAAAACACCCATTCATCAAACTCATGAAAACCAAGAGAATATTGGTCAACCCAAAGGGTAAAAACATAAACTCATAGTGCCCATATCGAGTGTGAAAATCTATACAATGAATATCAGCCTCATGAATATGAAGCTATTTGTATCTTGACTTAAGATCTATCTTTAAGAACACTATTGCTACCTTAATTTGATAAAAAAAAAATTCGTTAATCCTTGGAAAGGGATATTGGTTCTTCTCCATCGCCTTCTTCAACTATCAATACTCAATGCACAAATGCAAGGATCCATCCTTATTCATGAAGATGACTGGTGCTTCCCAAAGGGTAACATTGCGATGAATATGGCCCTTGGCCAACAACTCCTCTAACTACAATCAAAGCTCACTCAACACTTGAGTGGTCATATGATAAGGTGTCTTAGAAATAATCTCATCTCTTGGAATGAGATCAATACATAAATCTATGTCATGCTAAAGAACAATTCTTGGTATATCACTCAAAAAACATCTACAAACTCATGAATAAAAGGGTGATCATCAAGAGAAACCTCTCAAATCTCAATCCCATCAAGGTCACTTATAGAGACTGTTAAAAACTAACAACCTTGTCACATACTCTTCTTTAGTTGTGTGGCTAATATCATGCAAAGTGAAATAGGTCTCTGGACCCCTACAAGCTCAACACTCCCACTTGTATCATCAACACACTGTACTAACTTGAATCATCAATCTATACTCTCCTAGTGGGAAGCTAACTAATCCATACCCAAAAAAATTCCATATGATCCCAAGGGTAGGATACAAAGATCTACGGTGGTGGTGAAGGTGCCCAAATCCTACACATAACCATGAATGAGGGAGTCTATGGTCATTCTAGAACCTATGGCTAACTCAAATTTCCAACTATCAACCTATCATGTTGCCACTAGCCCACATCAATCTATGAAAAAGGAAGAAATAAATGAATTTGAAGCACCATAATCAAACAAAATAGAGGTAGATATACTATATAATACACCTGTAGTCTCAACAACTATTCCTTGATGCTTAGCTTGACAATTATCAACTGTCGTAAAAACTCTATGGGATATACCTACATCACCAATGGTAGGCTCAGAAGTAGTGTGTCTTTGACTAGCCCCAAGAAAAAATCTCTAAGGGTACTAAGTTATCTTATGACCATGTTGGCCACAAATGAAACACGGCCCTACATTGTAGCCACACCCTACGGAAGGTACACTATATTGTTGAAAAATCCCTCTATAATAACTTGGTTGAACACTCTGAGGTGGCCAAATCTTCTAAGTCTACCTTCTATGATACCAAATACAATCTCTAGATACTGCAGTACTTGAACTATAGCTTCTCTGTTGACCATGAAAATGATGTTTCCTACAGTGCTACTCATGACCTATCCTAGGTGGTGTCGAATATGCCCTGGAAGAACCTGTGAGTTATACTTGTGTACTCTATGTACCTAGTCTAGAAAGATATGCATTATAAACTTGTACACCTTTCCTACTAGAAAAACCCTTATCGATATTATCCTCATCTAATCCCACCTTCTCAATGGTGATAAAAAGATTCCTAGGCTGGTGAAGATGAATGTCATTTCCATTAAGTCCCTGAATAAAATATTGTACCAACATAGGTTTTGGAAATAATGGAATGGTGTACTGAGAGGGAAGGGGTGAATCAGTACCCTCAAAACTTTTATCAATTAACCTTTATCCTTTTGTAATCAATACATTGTATTACCAACCATTTACTATTCTATCGTTGTGTATGTAATATCAATTCACAAACTAATTAGCATGTAAAACATTCATAGAAACATTCATGAAATGTATAGACACATGACACAAGATTTGATAATGTAGAAAACCCCTATTAGAAGGTAAAAACTACGGTGGGGATGAAACCCACAAAGCTTCACTATCTACAGAATGGAAGGGGTCAGTTAAGGCTTACAATTTTGATCACTTCTAATGATCTACCCTATTAGGAGTATTATGTATAGATTGGTTAAGGTCTAATCTGTTAGGATATTTAGCAACACTATTTAGTGTGCACTCAGTTAAGAGATTTACAAAGGTTTGTTAAATCCACCTTTCTTGAAAGGGTTTCTTCTATTTGCTACACTTGTTAGAATGTAGTCAAAAATATTCAATGACCTGAGTGTATGCAATCTACAATTGTTGATTATAGATCCATTAAATTCACATGTACAATGTATCACCTAATGTGATTGATTAATACCTTTGTTTCTCGATAGCCTTGATTCTTGGTTCTTGATAACCTATTTCATCTTTTGTTGTTGTTCTTCTTGAAACTCTTAGTCTGATCCACAGATGTGATCCTAGGCTACTATCATCCTCACATCTGTATGACATGAATTATTATACATATATTTATACAATAGATTGAACTAATTAAGTTTCACGTATTACAAATATAATTCTATGATCAAAGGTTTAGAACTTGACCTTGATCTCCTAGTTTGCATGTTTTCAATGAGTTGGACTGATTAAAACAATTACAATTACATTGTTTGTCCCTCAAGAAATGGTTTTAAATCAAAGCAAAATGCTAAATATAAAACATAAGTGTTTTATCTGATGTGGAAGTCAGATCCACATTTATCGGGTGATAACTGACTTTCGGTGACTGATGCTCGGGTTGCTTTGTTGTTTGTCTGTCAGTGTTCCTTCTGTGAACTATCCATCAGGTTCCCTACTCTGTCAGGTTCCTCTATTTTCTGCTCTGTCGATTTACACTTCAACATTTTTGGGTTGAACTATGCAAACTATGTCGGGTTTATCTTGTGATCTATCTTGTCGGATTTCTCTTGAACTTAACACTTTCATTGACCTTTTTTATCTATACTTTTATTTTGTACTGAAAGCCTGTCTTTCGGTGTAGGTGTTACCGATGGTTCAAAAAAAATTTCCCTTTTACATACTAATGGTAAGATATTTCTTCACATAGGCTCATCATGGGTGTATCTATCATACTACCTCAGCTCAAAGAACCTATTCTTATACTATTCAATTTTCATATTCCACTATCAAAGATGGTGAAACTAATCAGTAGGCACATATTGATAGTAGTAAAAAAGGAAATTCTCTTGGATAAGGTCCTCAAAAATCTCTCATGAAATAGACATGATATCCAATTGGAGCTTCTACTCCTCTATGCACCACCAGGGAGATGCAAAAATCCTAAGGTTTATAATGGCACACCAAGCTCTAGTGTTTCTCACATAAGGGTTCATAATGAAGCATTGTCCAAGATATAAAATCCAAGTCTCAACCTCAGTACTAATGTAAGAGCAATCAAAAGTAGGTGGATGGGACCTCAAAAGATATCTCATGTGCCCTGCATAGATAGTATCCCCATTTACAAATTTCCTATCTCTCATATGCTCTACTCTCAATCCAACTGGGGTAAGATAACATGCGTGATCTCTCCTCTCCTCTTGTTCACCATGATTAGATAGCCGAAAATCCCCATAGTGATATACCTCTTTTTGAGGTCCCAACTATGTAATAATTTCCTATAGTAACTTAACCAATTAGGGATTTCCATCATTACCACTAAGACCCTCCCTTTGGTCCTTGTAGTGATCCTCATGTTCTTCTTCTTCCTGAAGCTCTTCCTCATGATTTTCCTATGCGTGGTCATCTCAATGAGAATTTTGTCAACTACCTCTACTCCTAGGAGGCATCCTTCAAAGAAGAATAAGATATGCATTAAATCCAACATACCATCAATCCTATAAGCTATAATAATCCAATGAGGGAAAATGATAACCATTAGAGAATATAACAATCGCACATCACTCACACCAAACACAATGGGTATATATACTCCAAAGATCCTAGCATGTGAGAATGGGCTCTTATACTAGATGTAATGCGCGCCCCCCCAAGGAACCCTAGAAACTTAGGGTCAAATATGCACTAATATTATTTTTTGAAACATGGAATTAACATCATGTACATAAGTGTAACCATAACCATAATACATAAGCAAAGATATAAACATAATAGAAGTAAACCATGATCGTCATATGATTGTCCACAAGTAGGAAAATAAAACATACTTCCAAGGGTTCCAAGAAAACCCCATACACTAGCAAGAATAGGAAACTCATGTTCAAGTCACCACGTGAGTATCTGGACCACATCCATAAACCTCATGGGATAAGATCGGACCATCATCACCTATCGCTAATGAGGAGATAAGTTCATCTTCAACAAGATCCAAAACAAGGTTCATTTTAAGCGCAAATCAAAAAGTGATCCTAATATCATTAAAATTAAATATAAAATAAGATGTAGATACATTAAATTAATTCTAAAACATAAGGAATCTAACCATGGAATTCATTTTTGCACAAACCCAAGAGAATAGCTCTCTGTTATAAATGTGTAGGAGTAGTCTTGAAATGAATGCCTAGTTCTGGTAACTATTAGAATATATCTTGAACATATGTGTAGGTCTGCAAGAATGGATGCATAGGAATAAGGCATGAATGTGTAAGAAAAAGGGAAAAATGCATAGGATCTGGAATTAATTGTGTAGAATTAATTTAGATGAATAAAACTATAAAATAAACTAATACTAACACCAACACACAACCTAAACATGAAAAACTACACATCGGGGAGAACAAAATATGTAAAATCAAGGTTGTACACACTTGATACAATCATAAACATCAAAATCAATGCTAATATACTAAGCATATCATCAAATAAATGAAATCACTAAAATAAAAGATGCAATCGATAGAATGAGAACATCATGCTCAAACTCTACCATTGGAAGGAGTCTTTCACATGTACACTAGTTCCTAGTAGTGGTGTGTAATGTCACCCAACCACGTGGTACCCTTAGGCCAACCCCATTGTGATAGAAGAGATAGTCACCCAACCAAAAACATAAGGTACACATACACAAGGAATGGATAACATGCATGCTAATGAAATGCATAACTTAGGGGATGGTACAGTGATCATAATGCAACACACAAATATAATAAAATGAAAATATGTCAAGGGCACTACTCAAAACTAGACAAGGTATGGTGACAAGACTCAGGAATGGAGTGTCATCATACGATATGTAGATGTTCACGTGGCTTCAAGTGGTCCTTCACTCATCAAGGATGCTCTACTGAGCCATATCAACATCTGTATATAGAAAGAATAAACTGTACCATATAGACATCCTCAAATAATAACAAGGTACTATTTCATATCAACATTCATAGATGGTGAAGAAAAGACATTATATATCAATGTCCTTAAATGACAACAAGGTATTCACAATAAGTCTTATATTATGTTTCACCCCACTAGTTATTTAAGTTATCAGTGTTGCAATTGTTGTTGTTTGAGGTGTTGACATTCATGTTTTGTCATTGATGTCAACATATGTTTCAGTTGGATGTATTAGAAGTTTTAGTAAGAATGGTTATCATAGGTACATGCAAGATTGATATATGTGTACGAACAGTGTACGACATATGAGAGTATGTGAGTATGGATCTATGTAGAGGGATGAGTGTATACCTTATGTCTAATTTTTTTGGATCTTATGTTGTTATTTTCATGCGTTATAGTTGTTTTTGTGGGTACTATTTACAGAGCATTGATAGAGGATTATGACAGAGATGGTCTCTGATTTTTTGGGATAACTTGGACGTGAGCATGGTTCATAGTATGAAAGCTTAAGGAATGACTTTTTGATACATGGGAGAACATTCTTTATGATTCTTGGGTCATTGGATTATTGATGATGTCAGGTGAGGCATGTGGACTAGCGAAGACCTATTTGGGGTGAACCACGGAGATGTAACATGCTTAATGATTGGTGAGCATTAATTATAGATATTGGAGTGTAACTAATGATTTGTATTTTTTAAATACTTGTGTAAGATATTGTGTGTATCTTAGAAAGGGTCTATGTAAAGTTTTGTGCATTGGGGAAGTTTTAACAAGCTGACCTAATTTCTTATTGTAACTTATATAAAGGAAAGTAGTGTCTTGATGTATAAGTGTATGAGTTGGATGTATTGGATCCTATGAGCATGTGGATGTGAGTTCTATTAGATGTAGAGAAGTGATTATGTTTCTAATGCACTTCATTGGAACTATATAGGCAAAGCAAGTTTCTATCAGTCAGTTCACTATTATAAGTATAATTTTATACTTTTCCTTAGAAAGTGGATCTAGAAGGTGGGTTTATCCTTTAGAAGGTGGATTTAACCTTAACTTTGTGCATTGTGCTTGGGTAGTGAGATTATCATTTCATTCAACTCCTAATAGGGTTGAGAAGACTCCTAATAGGATTCATCATTTGACAGGGACTTATACTAGATGTAATAATTAGCTCCTAAAAGGGATAAATCTCCTAATAGGGATACAATATTTCTAGTGCATTATTTATGGGTGCTAATTCCCACCAGGTTTTTTTCCCTTAATAGGGTTTTTCTCGTCAAAAAATATGTAATACCCACTCATGTTTTGTTTTTAAGTTTAGGATGCAGTACTCTTTAGGCATCGGTTTCAGTTGTTTGGCCAAATTCTTTTAGGCCACATTTCATGAGAGCTGATATTATTTAATTTGATGGTGATACTTGTTTATGATGTCATGATTTTACCTTATGCATAGATAGATGTGATGATGTTATTATGTTGATTATTATATGTCGATTTTAGATTATGATATACTCACCCCATACTCGCATGTGTATGGTTGTCTTATATGTGAATGTACTTGTTGATGTGTTGTTGTGGTAGAGGACGGAGACATAGTTACTTGCTTCGGCGAGATCCACACATTTGACCAATCCCTATCATTGATTGTGATATTATATTATGTATGTACATGCGTGTTCTTTTGGTGACAGGATTGCAGGCACAGGGCATCGTCTTCCCTAAATTGGCAGGAGTGAGCGTGCCCATAAATATTCATCTCAATGGTAAAGAGGGGAGGTAACATACAGATCCAAAACCCTAACCTAAGCCTATTTGTCCTATCGTACGATGAGTTTTAGTATGACTACCTTATCCGGATTTGTCTAGGTTGACAGAATTCGAATAGCCTCTCTCTTGAGTTTGTGTGTGTTTTGCTTGATTATGTTTTCAGGTGATTTTCGGATTATTGTGTGATTTTCCATGTTTAATGAATTAATGGATTATAGTTGAATTAATGATTTAATTATATCCTAAGTTTATTTTAAATAATTAATTAAATTGAAATATTTGAATATTTTGATTTAATTAAATATTTGAATATTTTGATTTAATTAAATATTTAATTGAAAACTATATTGTATGTG
>MU226109.1:521794-543848 GCA_018584345.1 Thuja plicata
AGACTACTGGGTTGCTTATTGTGGAGTTTCTTAATAAGTGATAATTAAAGACATATTTGAGAGATTAAAATAAATTAATAAGATGTGCCCTCACCCATGCTTGAGTGCTAGTATAGGCTAAGATGGTGTTGGAGAAGATGTTAGTTGCCCTGCGAGGTATCTGACATAGTTAGTGGGCCTTGTCAGTAAGAGAGGACATTAGCTCCATGTATGGTCACTTAGGTGCTGAAATTCGTTGTGATCATCTGGGCTGAACTTAAGGGTAGAACTACATGATGACACCTTATTTTACACATGCTATATTTCCTACATTGTCAGTTATCTCTGGATTAGTGAGTCTTACCTTGTTATGATGATTAGTACACTAGATTAGAGAGCTAACAGGATCCCTTGCTTAGTGGTTATTCCTTCTTGGTTTTGGATATCCGATTGGGATCTGTTGTTATCTCCTCAACACGGTGGGGTGGACCTTTGTGGTTCCACATGGACGGGTGGTAGTGATTCTTTATCCATTGAGATTTGACGTCCTTGTACCAAGTGCTTGATGGTTTCTTTGTGGATGAGCTCTTTATGTTCCTTAATCATTTATTATGTAATTTCATTATTGTATATCTTGTATTAGAGTATCGCATGTGATACCTAATCTGGAAATTGTAATAGTAAGTAGTTTAGTGTGATTACTACATACCCTGCGACATGTGCAGTGGATGTGAGTTCATGGTGGTTTCATGGTTATCCATGAGGTTTGTAGTTATGGTTATGTAAGTTGTATTTTTTATGTTTAATCAGATGGAATCTTTTTTTATATTGTTAGTTGTGTTTTTCTTTAAGTAATTCAACATCATGGAACCCTTGAGTCGTGTAATCTATGTGAGTGTAAGACATGTGTATAAATGGTAATCGCTTCCGCATGGTTGTATGTTTCTTTATGTTAACTTTTAAAAAAAATTATTCAGCACACATAGTGACATGTTTAGGTTAATATCTCTTGGGTTCCTTGGCGGGGTGTTACAAAATACTTGTGTTATGGTGTTGTTCTTGAAGTGTTCAAATTTGCATTAAGTAATTCATTTAAAGTTTAAAGTTTAAATATTTGGCATACAACTGATTCACCCCCATCCCCTCAGTTGTATTATTCCTAACAATTGGTATCAGAGCTTGTGGTCCTTTGAGAGAAAGATTAACATCTTGAGGTGATCCTAAGATGGCTTACTATAGGAAGGAGAGTCCCAAATTTGATGCTAAAATTTTTTATAGTTGGAAGAAAAAGATGAGAACTCATATGATCTACTTGGGAATTGTTTACTAGATTATTACAAAGAAGGATAAACCAATCAAGGTAGAAGATGAACTAGGAAATTCTACTTATGAAGAAAAGAAATTTTTTGTTTTCCATATGATTGCAAGAGAAGCATTGATAAGCGCACTCTTAGAGGCATAATTTACAGATGTTAAAGATCTTGATTCAGCTCACAAGATCTGGACAAGGCTAGAGGATCTATATGAAGGAGTTCAATATACTAAGTAGGAAAAATTATATAATTGGAATGCTAAAATGGAAAATCTAAGGTTGCAAGATGGTGAGAATGTCATAGCATATGTACAAAGGGTTACAGAGGGTGTTACTAGAGTCAGATACTCAGGAGGCACATATATTGAAGATGAAATAATCACAAAGATCCTTAGATCCTTGACACTTTCCTACAAGAATAAAGTGCAAGTGAAAGAGGAGATCATACCGCTGACAATAAATTTCAACAAAGAAGTCATGATTGCTAAACTGACCACCTTTGAGACCGTAGAGTTACATGATGAACTACCCAAAGTAGAGTCTACACTCAAGGCTACTGATCATAATGACAAAAGACTCTATCAAGCCTTGCAAATTCTAGAAGAAGCAATAGAAATGAAGACCTTGGATAATATGTTGATGATTAGACAAAGATTGAAGAAGAAGAAAGGAAATTGGACAAACTTGTGGCTCTAATATCAAAAAGGGAAATAAAGGTAAGGGTAAGTTTGAAGAAAAATTACCCTTGAAATATTTTTTTGTAATAAGATTGGTCATTTTACATCTAGATGTCCTACAAGGGTTCCTAATAATAAGACTAAGTTTTACAAGTCTAATTACTACAAGGATGAGGAATGTTACTATGTTAGTGAAGTTGTGTCTGATGATGATTCTATGAATGATGGGAATGAAATTGGATTTATTTATATTAAAGATTATGAACCTATTCATGAAGAAAAATCCCTAGTCTTGCATGTTGAAAATAAATCAGAATGGATTATTGATAGTGGTTGTTCACATCATATGACTAGTAATAAAGACAATTTTTTTCAACTAAATAGATATGGTGGTGGTGTAGTCTGATTTGGTGATAACACTCCTAAGTTGATCATTAGAGTGGGTTCAATCTCTCTTGATGGTAAAACTAACATTGATGATGTTTTACTTGTTGATGGACATAAGCACAACTTTTTGAGTGTTGGACAGCTTATAAACAAGGGATATCACTTACAGTTCATGGATGGAAAATTTACTATCAAAGGTCAATCTGTAAACTTGATAACATCAGGTACTAAGTCAAGAGGTAATGTGTTTGAGCTAAATACTACAAAGGAAACTTGTTTTTTTGTGAAGGTATATGATAGTTGGTTATGGCATAAGAGGTTTTATCACATAAATTTTGATAATATTGTAAGGGCCAGTAACAGTAATGCATTCAGAGATTTTCCAAAAATTGTGAAGCCTACTAACACTATGTGTAGAGAGTGTGTGATGGGAAAAAAAAATAAGAGCATCTTTTAGAGAAAATCCTTTTCAACAAGAGGAAATTTGGATATGGTACATACATATCTTTTTGGTCCTACAAGGACTAGATCCTACTATGGTAAATGGTAGTTTATACTTTTTGTTGATGACTATTCTAAGATGATGTGGGTTGCATTTCTCAAAGAAGAATTTGAAGCATTTGATAAGCTCAAGATTTTCAAAGAAAAAGTTGAGAATGAATCAAATCTTAAGATAAAATGTCTGAGGTAAGATAGAGGTGGAGTGTTTACATCAGATTTGTTCAATGCTTAATACAAAAAGCATGGGATATACAAACATATTTTTGCTCCTAGGACACCTCAACAGAATGGGATAGCAGAAAGAAGAAATAGAGCTATATTGGATGTGTCCAGGACTATGTTTCTTGAAGGTAATGTATCTCATATACATTGGAGAGAAGTAGTCAATACTAGTGTCTACACTTTGAATAGAATTTAGATCAAAGAAGGTACTGATAAGACACCCTATAAACTTTGGTTTGGTTATGCTCCTACTATAAAATACTTTGAAATATTTGGTAGCAAGTGTTATATCAAAAGAGATCATGAAATTGGAAAGTTTGATATTAGAAGTGATGAAATAATTTTCCTTGGCTATTCTACTAGAAGTAAGGCTTATAAATGTTTCAATCTACGATTGAGAAAAATAGTTGAAAGTGCTAATGTGAAAATTGATGAGAGGTTTAAGATTGAGCTCCCAAAGAATGAGAAGGATACTAAAAATCAAGAGACTGAACAAATTATTGACATTCAGGCATGCTTATATGAGCCTATAGAAGAACCAAAGACACCAAGGTATGATAAGATGAATCATCCTAAGAATTAGATTATTGGTGATGTTAATAAGGGCATGATGACAATGTCTAAGGTTATAAATGATTTTTGTTTGTTTTTGCAAGTAGAACCTAAGAGTATTGATGAGTCATGTAAAGATGAATCTTATATTAAGGAAATTCAGGAAGAATTAGATCAGATAGAGAAAAAATGCTTGAGAATCAATTCCTAGACCTAAGGATAAGAATGTAATTCAAACTAAATGGGTTTTTAGAAATAAAATGAATGAACAAGGCATGGTTGTAATAAATAAGGCTAGACTGGTCTACAAGGTTTATTCACAACAGGAAGGTATAGACTTTGAAGAAACATTTGCACCTGTTGGGAGGTTAGAGGTAGTGAAATTGTTCCTTACTTATGCAGTACATAAAGACTTTAAGGTATATAAGATGGATGTGAATTATGCATTTTTGAATGGTGATCTAGAGGAAGAGGTATACATTGAGAAAACTGATGTTTTTCCTTTGACAGATAATGGGGACATGGTTTGCATATTGAAGAAGAAATTGTATGGACTGAAACAAGCTCCTAGAGCTTGGTATACTCGGTTAGATAGGCATTTATTATATCTTGGTTTCAGAAAAGGTAGTGTAAATAGTAATCTATATTTGAGAACTTGTGAATATGGAATCTTGATTGTTGAAGTATTTATGGATGATATAATCTTTGGAGGCAATGATGAAATGAGTAACAAATTATCTAAGGAAATGAAAAGTGGATTTTAAATGTCTATGAGTGGTGAAATGAAGTTATTCCTTGGTTTGAAAATTACTCAAAGTAAACATGGTATTTTTATTCCTCAAACCAAGTATATTAAGGAGTTTCTAAAGAAGTTTGGGATGGAATATTGTAAACTTGTTGAAACACCCATGGTTATTGGATGCAATCTTACTACTACTAATGAATCTCAAAGTGTTTTTCAGACAAAATACAGAACCCTGATTGGAGGTTTGCAGTGTTTAACTCACACTAGACTAAACATAGCTAGTGTAGTTGGAATTGTTGTGAGATTCCAAGATGATCCTAAGGAGACTCACCTTGTTGCAGTTAAAAGGATATTTAGATATTTGAAAGGGACACAAGAATATGGTTAATGGTATGAAATATATAATGGTCTTACATTACATGCTTATACTGATGTTGATTGGGCAGGATGTGTTGATGACAAGAAAATGCACCAATGGTGGAGTATTTTTGGTTTCATGGTTAAGTAAGAAGTATGACTGTATAGCTCAATTTACTATTGAATCAGGATATGTACCTACTATTATATATTGCACACAGATTGTTTAGATGAAATAGATGCTAAAGGACATTGGGATAACCTTTGAAGAGCCAGTGGTTATATATTGTGATAATACAAGCACACTGAACATGTCAAAGAATCATGTTATGTATTCAAAGACTAAACATATTTCAATCAAGTATATCTTTTTGAGAGACAAGGTTGCAGAAAAGGAAGTCAGATTGGAATGCATCGATACAAAAGGAGAAAATAGTAGATATATTTACTAAACCCTTGTCAAAAGATGTCTTTGAGTATCTCATAGGTATGCTTTGGGTGAGAACCCCTCCTTGTGAGAACTAAATGATGCATGAATGCATTATTCCAGTAGTTATTAGAGCTATACTATTCTTTGGACTTGATGCTTGGATCTACTCCTCAAGGGTAGTGATCACAGGAACACAACATAACATATTTGGGTGATCAAGCACCTAGTTTGTTGCAGGTATGAAGATTTGAAAAAGCTACACCTTGTAGAAGTAGGATGTACAGAGAATTAAAAGAGCTATGGTACTCTTTTCCATTGATGTCAAAGGGGGAGAGATATAAGTGAAAAATACCTATTATCTTAGGGGGAGCTGTGAAGAGGATATTCAGAAGATTGTATTAAGAAAACTACTTTTGGGTTGATGGATTTTCACATATGTTGTCATCAATCCCAAAGGGGGAGATTGTTGGAATATTTGTTTTGAGCTTTTGACATTCATTTTTTGTCATGGATGTCAACAGATGTTTCATTTGGATGCATTAGAAGTTTTAGTAAGACTGGTTATCATAGGTACAGGTGAGATTGAGAGATGTGTATAGACAGTGTGCGACGTATGAGAGTATGCAAGCATGGATATTTGAAGAGAAATGAGTGTATGCCTTATGTCTTAGGTCACTAGATATTATGTTTTTATTTTCCTATGTTATAGTTTTTTTGGTGAAGACTAGTTACAAAGAAGTGATAGAGGATTATGACAGAGATGGTCTCTGATTTTTTGGGATAAATTGGATGCAAGCATGGGTCATGGGATGTGAGATTAAGGAATGATAGAAGATACATGGGAGAAAATTCATTGTGATTCTTGAATTGTTGGATTATTTATGATTTCAGCTGAGGTGTGTTGACTAGAGAAGACCTATTTGGGGTCAACCATAAATATGTAACATGCTTAATGATTGGAGAGCGTGAATTATGGATATTTTCATGTAAATGATGATTTTCATTTGTTAAATACTTGTGTAAGGTATCATTTTTATCTTATCAAGGGTTTATGTAATTTTTTGTACATTGGGGAAGTCTTAATAGGCTGACCTAATTGATTATTGTAACTTGTATGAAGGAAAGTAGTGTCTTGATGTATAAGTGTATGGGTTGGATGTATTGGATGCTGCGAGCATGTGGATGTGAGTTCTACTAGATGTAGAGTAGTGATTATGTTTGTAATTCACTTCATTGGAACTATATAGGCAAAGAAAGTTTCTATCAGTCAGTTCACTGTTATAAGTATACTTTTGTACTTCTATTTGGATAATGGATCCAGAAGGTGGGTTTAACCTTCAGAAGGTGGATTTAACCTTCACTTTTGGAAGTGTGATCAGGTAGTGAGATCATTATTTCATTCAACTCCTAACAGGGTTGAGAAGACTCCTAACATGGTCTTTCCTTTAACAAGGACTTGTACTGGATGTAATAATTAGGTCCTAATAGGGCTAGATCTCCTAACAGGGATACAATATTTCTAGTACATTATTTTTGGGTGCTAATTCCCACCTTGGTTTTTCTCTTAATAGGGTTTTCCTTGACAAAAAATACTTTTGTTATGGTGTTGTTCTTGAAGTTTTCAAATTTTCATTAAGTAATTAGTTTAAAGTTTAAAGTTTAAATATTTTCAACACGACTGATTCACCCCCCGCCCCTCTCAGTTGTATTATTCCTAAAAATTATTTCTTATTAAGACTCCTGCCAAGGTTACCATGGGACCACTTTTTACCCCTTCCCACCTTGGAGATCCACTCCATCCCAGTACTCTACACTAATCGTCAAAAATGCAAAAATGAACTCCATGTCCAAAATTGAAAAAGAGATAAAGTAAGATCCATTAGCCTCAACCAAGAGCATGGGTCCCTCGAGATCCTAATAAGGAACATTAATTGATCTCATGATTTGGTGTCAATGATGACATTTCCAATCAAGATATTATCACAATCAAACATCAAGAAAAGTTCAAAAAGGAAGAAAATGACAAATTACCCATGCCAAAGACACACTCAACTAGCCTCTTTCCCAGGAGCATGGATTCCAAGGTTAATCCAATATCAAAAAACATAAACCACTCGTTGGCCACAAACACAAGATTAATTCTCAATCCCAAATTATATTAAAAAAAATATCATGCACTAAAATTAGTCTTGAAGGATGTCACCATTAACGATCTATCAAAAATTACTAAAATTTCAAACTTTGAATTAAGAAAAAAAAAGAAAACCCATTTTCTCTAATACACCCAAAAAAAATTTCATCTAATAAAATTCCCATTCTAGATACACACGAGAAAATAGGTATCATAATACCATAAAAACCAATAATTGAAAATCTAAAAATATGGAATAATCATAAAATCCCAAACAGGCAACAAAAACAAATGAAATTGTGGGGGAATTCTAATTGTAAGCCCAAAAAACTAAAGTAAATTAATTCAACTCAAAAGACTAAGTGAATCAAAATATACAAGATGTCCTACCTCACCCAATGGAGAAACACGAGAATGGGTAGAAGAAAAAGAATTCTTCATGAAAATGAAAATGACTCTAGACAAGCAGGAGGGATACGGCAGGAATCCAATGATTTTCTACCCATGAGAATTCGATGAGCAGATGAAACACAATGAGAAAATGATCAATTTTCTCCAATGTAAATTGAAGAAAAATCCAATTTTCTTTAAAACCAAAAGTGAGGAAAATGAATATTTTTCCCAAATATAAAATCACTTTTTACCAAAAGGATGAAAAGAGCTAAAATCAAATCACTTAAATAAAAAAAATTAAAATGATAGGCTTCCCAAAAAATCCTCTGAAATAATTAAATCAATTTGAATTAAATGGAATTCAACTACAAAAAATTAGTTGGTAAATAAAAATAGCCCCAAAATGATTAAATCGGCATTTAATTTAAAACTCTTCCCTGACAACTACAAAAACTCTAAATGCATAGACACATATACTAGTCTAGCACAATATGCAAATGAAGTCCAAATTTACCCACATGTACCAAAGGTGCAATTTATCAGTTATAGATACATCGCCCATACAAGGACTATATTGGCTAAATCATGAATGGTTGGTGAAACTATCTCCTGTGCCACTACCAGGAATAAGATACACTAAAACCTGCAACTCGGGAAGAGATGATGTCTAGTGCCCCTTCACTAAAACACACACACACACACACACACACACACACACACACACACGCACGCACGCGTGCACACACACACACACACACACACATCAAGTGCAGTTGCTCGCAGTATAAATAGTCAAAAAGTGTAAACATGAATAATCAAAGTACACCTAATGGAATAGTGACTCTCTAGTGATATGATCATTTGTATGTATTAGAATGTCACAACACTAGTTTTTCTATATTTAATCCTCAATGTACATCATAATTAACATTTCATTTAATTTTAAAAAATTAAAATAGAAATTTTATAGCATATACATCACATAGCAGTCAAAACCTCAAATCAAATATCCATCAACATTGTAGGCACAATAACAAAGTAAATCAGTGGTAATCATCATAATAACATAATCCAATGTTCTAAAATACAAAATACACCATATATCATCATAAATCATCATGTCACACCCTGGAAGCATCATCATGTAGATATGATCAAAATGGTAAGAAACAACATAATCTAACATATAAATCAGCAATGATACTGGCAAATCCAAAATAATGTATTGTAACCAAGTGTATCACACAGTACAATATCTCATCACATCATACTAATAGCTAATAATAACATATTCAACCTTGGATCAAAATTACATGGAATAGAATGAAACCACATGAGACACTACATCCTCCCCCTCTACGTATAGGCTTACTCCTGGAATCCTATAAAAAGATAGGGTTACAAATTTCTCAACCATAAATAGTCCTCCCAAGTAGGTGAAATCTCATCACGGAGGTCCCATTGGACCCTTACCTGATCAATGTCTCAACCCTTGAGGGTTAGCCTCTAATGCTAAATAATGTGGATGGGATCCAAATAAATGTGTTTGTCCTCTTCCTATAAACCACCCCAGTCAAGAACATGGGTCACATAGAGAATATACTATCTCAACATAGAAACATGAAACATACCATGGATGCACGATAGCTTAGGTGTCAATGTGAAGCAATGGGTAATAGGACCAACCCTCTCAAGAATCTCAAAAGATCCAAAAAAACACATCTCTAACTTAGATCCTTTCCCATAATGGATGGGCCTCTTCCATGACTCAACTCACAAAAACACACGGTCACCTACCAAGAAATAAGGATCCAAACTATGGGCATCAACATACTTCTTCTACAAAACCTAAGCAATAACCAAATGCTCTCTAATATGATCCACCTAGTGCTTCGTATCCCAAAGAATCTTAGGACCAAACACTACATATTCCTCCAAAAAATCCCAACTCAAAGGTGTAAATCACAGTCAACCATAAAAAACTTGAAAAGGAGACATGCCAAGAGAGCCACGGTACCCATTATTATAGGAAAAATAAACCAAGCACAAAGATTCCTCCCACATCAACTGGTGATCCATCACATACTTGCAAATCTTGTCCTCAAGAACTTGATTCACCCGCTCTATCTGACCATCCATCTTCGGCTGATACGTTGAGCTAAAATTGAACTGCATGACCAAAGCTTGTTGGAGAGATGTGCATAGCATGGAAGTAAACATAAGATATTGATCTAAAATGATCTTTCAAGGTATCCCATTCAAGTGAACTATATCCTCCATGAACATGTATGTTACTAAAGAAATAGTATAGGAATCTTTCATGGGAAAAAAGTGAGCCACCTTGGACAAATTGTCCATAATAACCATAATGGCATCATTATGACATGATAACATAGGTATCCTAAAAACAAAATCAATAGATAAACTATCCTGCTTCCATTCAAGAATGGAATGTGGCTATAAAAGACATACACGATGTTGATGTTCCTCCCTAACTCTCTAACACTCAAGGCATCTAGCTATGAAATTAAAAACATCATGCATCATTCCTGCCTAAAATTACAACTATTTAAGGTTAGCATGCATCTTCTTAATGCTAGGATGTGCAAAATACAGCGCATGATGTGCCTTGGAAAAAAAATAAGGAATGATGATCACTTGATACTAGTACATAACTCAAACCTATGACCCAAAATAAAATGCCTCAAAGGCATTAGCACATACACAACTGCTACTAAGTCTAATTCATGGGTGTGGTATTGTATCTCATGATCCTTGAGCTTCTAGGACTCATATGAACTCACTTTTCCCTCATGCATAATAATTATCCCCATACCCTCCAAACATCTATCAATGCACACCATAAACTCACCAGAAAGGTTTGGCACTCCCAAGATAGGTGCACTAGTTGACTGCTTCTTAAGATACTAAAATGTTGACTAACACTTAGCAGACCAAACAAACTTCTTCCCTTTCCTCTTGTTGTTGGTAAAAAGTTCCCATAGTTTAAAATGACCAAATTTAAGATTCATGTGTTTTATGTCAAATTTGAATTGTATTTTGTAAATTGAACCTTGAACCTTGAACTCCTTAGTTCAAAGTTCAAATTTGGTTCTTTCGATGCTTAGGCCGGAAATGTCTTTCCATACTTATAATGCATATCATGTCGAGCGTATTATTTTTGGAATCTTGAACCTTGAACCTTGTTTGTTCAAATTTCAAAGTTCAAAGTTTGAAATGCTTTCGGTTTTGTGAAGTCAAGTTGTTTGCATCTTCATCCTTGTCCAATGTAATATGCGCTTGCCATTTTGGATTATGAAATTGAACTCTAATTTTTTGTTCAAACTTCAACAAGCTTCATCCATCACATCCCTAGTGGGTCCCAGTTGCAAACAGTCATAGTTGATGTATGGCATTATGAAACTTGAAGTTTGAACCTCATTACCCATGGTTCAAATTTCAAGGTTTGAAGAATGCAATAATTTTTTGGATGTAAACAATGTGTGCTAGATCATTCTACTAATCGTGCGAATGATTAAAAAGAAAGATAATTAATGTTAAACCTATGAGGTGGCAGATTAATCGAAGAAGGGATATGTATGAATGGTCACTCGCATTAAAAATAGGGCAAATGAAATTATTGAATTATGACAGGTCCTCATTAATTACGAAAAGAAACTAAAACAAATTTGTCCTAAATATTCCTTCTCTGTTATTTGGAAATATATGTTGGGTAGCCATTGTTGGAGGCAAAGGAGGTCGAGGTAAATTTCTCTACATAATGCTGGAAGAGAAAAGATGGTGAACAAGAAAATACAGTAGAATTTCATCTAGAGGAACAAAATTTAATCCCTAATAAGTCATCCACAAGGACCACCTATTCGAGGAGCAAGAGAAAAGGCATTTCCATCTAGACCCCTCCCATTATCATGGATCTAGATGCAAGTGAAGCTGAAAAGGAGAATACTAAAGAACCAAACATGGATGCAACACAAACAAGTTCAAATGTTTGAGAACAACAGGGTGAAGGATCAATGACAGAAAAGGATTAAGTGGTGTTGAATAGACCTTCTGATTCTCAGACTCCACCAGGAAAAGCTGATGCAAAAACTTCAAATTGGTTGGAATTTTCTGTAAGTAAGAAGCGAAGCATCATTCCAGCTTCAACACTTATTGGAGACTTAGTAAGTAAATACCTTTGAAAAGAACCGAAGGGAAAGAAGCCTAAAGTAGAGTCATTGTTGGACGTGGATGAGAGTATTATTCATTGGGTGGAAAATATTTTCAAGCCTACCACAGATAAGACTGTTGAAGAAGTAACTAAGCATGACTTTAAGATTGAGAGTGTTGATCTGGGACATGCAACTTGAGTTGGAGATATGAATTTTTTTAACTCAAGTAATA
Source organism: Thuja plicata (assembly GCA_018584345.1). NCBI lineage: Eukaryota > Viridiplantae > Streptophyta > Pinopsida > Cupressales > Cupressaceae > Thuja > Thuja plicata. Next base: position 533,885 of record MU226109.1, read on the forward strand.
AGAAGATTAATCACAGGATATGGAAAAATGTTGAAGTTAAAAATAAATTGAAGCAAGCTCTCTGCGAGTTAGCTGAATACATCTAGAAAATTGAAAGCCCAACACCACAGCCTCTATTTTCTATACCCTTGAGTATTAATATCAAGTCCCCTGAGAACCAAAAATTCTTGGATCAAGTTCATAGGGATAGGGCCATTTCAAAAGCATTCTCTGAGTGGATATAAAAGGTCATAGAAGATATGATGAACTATATTTCTGCACTTGATAATTCCCATCAGAAGAGTCTGGAAATCACTTAGGAGTTGGAAAGTGATATTAGCATCTGGGAAAAAGAGAAGGAGAAGTGGGAGATTGAAGTTTCTAACCTTGAAGAAGTATTAGCCTATGGTATAGACAAATTCCTTATAGATAATCCACTTTAGGTGGCAGATGAGAACTCATTATTTGTATCAAAGGTAAATGTTGAATGGAGAAATGCAATCCTGGAATAGGGAGTTGTTCAATCTGTTGATTTTCTAAAAGAACTTAGCTACATTAATGAGATTATTAAGAGTAATGTAGAATGTCTGAATAAGATGATTGGAAAAGAATCAGAAATAGATGCATATATCACTCACTTTTTTTCAACTTATAAAGATAAAACAAAGGTTTGAAAGGAAAATAAAGAAATTAAGATGAAGGATTTCTTGGCAATCGCCAGATTGGATGCAATGAGGATTCTAAGTGATGAACATTTGGAAATGCGCAAATAGAAATTGGAATAGGTGCAGATCTATAAAGACATCTAGGAGAAAAGGATTGGATCCATCACTATGCCAAATCAGTAGGTATGGGTGGAGTTTTGGGATACATTTAGGGACTGGAATGTCATGCACGCAGTGACCAAAACTCTTAAGGAAGATATGGGTCATGATGACCAAACAACCAATTAGCTTTTATTAAGTAGTTATTTTATATTTCTATTTCTTAGCATAGCTAAAAACTTTAGGTAGTTTGCAAGGGAAAAGACAAATCATTTTTGATAACAAAATGGCCCTGAGTGGCTATATATTTTAATTTGATCAACTCGGTGAGGGTCGGTTCTCTAGTTATTGAAAAAATTCCCATATTGTTAGTTGTATTTTGCAACTCTTTTCTATATATTGTTGAAACTTGTCTGGCATATAATTATAATACTAGTCAGTTTATATATATTGGATTATGGTTCTCCATTAATCAGTTGGTTATATGGAATGATTTTTTATTTCAGTTGGAATTGAATTTCATACATCTTTAATCTGTGCATATGCCTATGAGTTTTTGCAAGTTATTCTTCATATGATATGTTGTGATTGTAAATCGACCTTTTGGAAAATATTTTTGTCAAGTTTGAGTTAGTTGGATCTTATTGATTGAGTTCATTTATATACTGGAACATTCTATTTGTAATTTTATGATGGAATATTAAATGCCTTTAGTAATTTCAAGTGAAAAGTATAACTTAAAAATATTCTTAGTAATAAAGGAAGTTAAAGATGAATTCTATTGGGACTAGTTTCACCTTAAATGTAGAGAGTATAAATATGAGGGGCTAAATCAACTAGTAGTGGAAGTTTTCCTTCATTTCCTTGGGGTTGAGAGTCATCCATTTTTGTTCATTTTTATAAGAAGAAAAATCTTTTCACTAACAAGTTTTTGGTGACTCCGTTGGGGAGTCTGATACAAAGATGATCACTATGCAATATTTTTCTATAATTGAATAGCCATGGTGTTGCATGTTGTCATGACACCCGGCCAAGAATAAATTCCCCCAGTTTTGCAACCTGATTTACACATCTTAGATACTCAAGAAGATATTATTGCAGACCCTAATGCTCTAGCCTGGGAATCAAGAACAAGAAACCAATAGTACCAAAAATTTTGGGTAGTAATTTAGGAAGAAGAAGAGATTGGTGAATGGTTGAGAGGACTCTCCAAAGCCCAAGAAGTTATAGTAGTAGATAGGGTAGCCCAAAGAGCATGAATTCAAAACACTAGATTCATGACCCTATACCAGACTTTAGAGGAGGGAGGGAATTTTTGATACCTTCTATGAAGAATTACAGAATCTTCAGTTCCCTACTACTTACACCCCAAAGCATAAATCAAAAAGTAGACCCCTTTCTCCATATAGAACCTCTCTGAATACCTCTTCTTCCTCCCATTCTTGGTAGGCCCTAACCCTATCTACAATTCAAGCTCCCCCTCTTGTAACAATCTTCCCAATGTTAGTTATGGCACAACCATGAGGTGCCACAGTCGGCCCTCTCACCCTTGCCACCCATCATGCTCTCCCAAAGGGCACTAAAGATGTTCTTCCTGAGTTTTCAGGAGATGGTAAATTTTTAGTAGAAGAACACTTTAATTCTTTCAATGTAGCCATAGGAATATTATTTGTGTAACATGAAGATGTAGTAGTCAGACTCTTTGCACAAACCTTGACTAAAGGAGCAGAAGAATGGTTTAGTCATCTACCTATCGGGTCAATAACAAATTGTCAGAACATGAAATATGCTTTTGAAAATCATTTCGTGTGTGCAGATGATGAAGATTCCCTACTGGCACAATTGACCCAAATGAAGAAAGAAATACAGGATTCTATGTGAGACTATGTTGAAAAATATAATAATAATATACATAAGATCCCTATAGCTAAGCTCTCAACTCCTAAAAATCAAAAAGGTTTCTTTGTTAACTCAATGCCCCCAGATATTGGTTTCCACTTATGGAGAAGCAAGCCAGCTGATTTGAATGTAGCCCAAACTTTGGCCATAGAATTGGAAGATGACCTGATTATAGCCAAGAAATGGTGAAAGGATGTAAAAAATTCTCAGTCTCAGGCTTCAACCTCTTCACCAGATCTAGTTGTGCAAAGATTGGTGAATGATATGATCTAGCTAAAGAGACAATTACCTAAACCAGCATCTCCATACCAAGAAATTCCTCGTAAATATCCTACCCAAAGAGGAGGAACCTTTGGTAGATAATCTAACATTCCCCCAGGCTAACAGAGGCTCTTGAATGAAGGGACTACTGGAAATAGAGGAAACATGTGCATTTTCCACTTAATTGATGATCATGATGGTGCATCTTGTCCTAAAATGGTACATTATAGGAAGATAGAAGAAAATAAAGAAACTATAGTAGAAGTTTCTGCTGAAGAGGGAAACCCGGGAGGACCTAGAAACTTTGGAAGTTACTACCTAGAATACGAGTCAGATTTTGAATGTGGTGGTGACATTTTTATACTCTTGAGGATCCTTCCTGCTTTGTACTCACAAGAAACCAATGAGGAGGAAGAGCTTCTATTCCATCACCATCAACACCTTTCAAGAGAGAAAAAGAGTAAGTAGATCGGGCTAGTGGAAACTGAAGGACTCAAGATCCCGTTACACCAAAGGCAAGGGCATTAAAGAGGTCAAATCCTAAACCTATCTTTGACATTGTTGAATTTTGCAAATCCTCTAAAATTCAAATCTTCCCTGCTGATTATTTAAAGCTTAATCCTAGTGAGTTGGACAAATTGGTAAAATATGTGAAAGGTTCAACCCCTACATATGAATCCTAGAAGGTGAGTATTGTACCTACTCCTGAGGATCGTGTCAACCTAGAAGGTGATCAGATGTTGAATGAAGAACCCACTGCCTAATTAGAAACTGCTAATGTTCCACATATTCCTAAAAAGATAGATCCTTTTTATGTGTCCCTATTCATTAATGGACATAGGTTAAATAATTGTATTATAGATTCAAGAGCCTTAGATAACATAATACCTTCAGCTATTGTGAAATCCCTAGATTTTCCATTAACTAAAACATTTGGCAACTGTTATGTCATGGATTCCAAGCAAGTCTCATTAATAGGACAAATAAAAGATGCATAACTTGCATTAGCAGCCCATCCTGATAAAATAATGAAGCTCACTATCGTGGTTGTTGACATGCCCATGATTTATGGGATGCTCTTGAGTAGTACTTTTTGTAAAGACTCAGGTGCTGAGATTAAGATAGATTAGTCCCAAGCTACAATTCCTATGTGTAATCAAAAGGTCATCCTGTAGCCTGGGATGAAATCCAAATACACATTGTTTCCCTCTGAAAATCCCAAAGCTCATATTCTATACCAAGAAACAGATTTTGACAATTATGTGATAATGCCTGAAAGCAATAATTTGGAACCATGTCCGAGGGATGAGGGTAATTTGTGGACTCTAGAATTTGATGGGAGTTGTTCTGCAATCAGTTCATGGGTGGGGTTTGTATTAATATCTCCTTCTAGAGAGATGTTTCCCTATGCTTATAAGCTCGAGTTTGAAAATACCAATAACATAGCTGAGTATGACACCTTACTCCTTGGTCTCGAAGAAGCTAAGAGGAAAAAGATCAAATTATTAAAAGAAAAGGGAGATGCAGAGATGATAGTGCAAAAGTGAGGAACCTATTTGCAGTTAAAAATGAAAGATTGAAGCACTATAGAAATAGGGTGTGTGATGAATTGGAATGGTTTGATGCATTTTCATTGAAGCAATGTCTAGGCAGTTTAACTCTAGAGTTGATGCTTTATCAGGTTCAAGGGCACTATTAATACCTCATCCTGACTTCGGGAAAGATAAGTATATCATAGAGCTCATTCATGACATTCATTTAGTAACATTTATAGAAGGAGTTGGAAAGTTCTCTTCTTTATTCTTTGAAAGATCTGAAGCCGACTGCCATGAATTTTTCATTGATCCTGAAGACAAGGGAGGTAAAGAGGCTATTCAACTTAAAGGAAACTGCATTCCAAAGGGGTTGGTGTCCTTGGAGAAACTTTTTGATAGGAGGAATTTTTTTTTTGAACAAATTACAGTGGAGAGGGAAGGCTTATCTAGTGAATGTGAGAAATTCAACATTGGTAATGAAGAAAGTTCAAGGTTTGTAAACCTGGGTTCATGTTGTGATTTAGACAAGAAAGAAAGGTTCTCTAATTTATTGAAAGAGTTAAGAATGTCTTCGCCTGGTCCTAAGTGTTAGGAATAGAGATCTTTATTAGAGAGAATTCAATGTTCTTTATTTGTGCTATACACAAATATTATCTTAAGTAGATATATATGTATTTATATAATTTCATGAATTATATTTGCAGAGATAAGTATTTTTTATGTTGTTGTGGTAATAAAATGCACACTGTAATTGATATTATTCCACATCCACATATGATATTATTATATATTTGATATAAGAGTCATGTTTATATAGAGACATGACCGTATGTGGATTAAGTCATGTAAGGTCATGTCTTTACATAGACACGTCCTTTCGTTAATTGTTGTTTATGCATATAAACTGTGGGAGTACGTAATGTGTGACGTATAACTATCGTACAATAGTTATCCTAAAACACCTCTAATATATAATGTGTTACAATAACTATCATATGATAGTTATTGTAACATATGGTATCAACCATATTTAAACATTATCCAATACATATTAAATGTATTAAATGTAATCGACTAAAGTTAATTCATTCTAACATAATCATATCAAATCTTATCAATATAATTTCATTTGAATATATATATATATATATACACATTAATTATATGTATGTATATTGATGAGTCAATCAGATTGAAGCTATAATTTGACACTCCCTCTTAGCAAGAGAGGATTGATAAGAATCATGATATCCAAATGGGAGAATATCATGATGTGAGTGTTATCATAATCTCCGAATTAATTCAGAATTGGATTTTTGTAATAACACTTAATCACTTCATATTAGGGTAACTGTCATAGTCCAAGACACAAGTTTAATGTACTCAATCCTGATAGAAGAGTTTATCACAATCCCTGACTAAATTTGGAACTGGATTTAGTGATAAGAATTGGTGTCAAGATATCTGGTGCATTCTGGATCAAAAAATTGATTCACACATTATCATAATCCTTGACTCAATTTGAAACTAGATTAAATGATAACTTAATTCAGTCAAACTATTGTACATGTTGTCACCTTACAATAGTGACCTCACACACATGAAAGATCATCACCTTGCAAAACACATAATATTTCAAAATTTTATTTATATTTATTCATGAATACATCAATTAAGACAATAGTGAGATTTAATCTCAAAATTTTAATCACAACTTAATCATACCAAGTTTCTTCTTGAAGTACTCAATTGTCAGCTTTGCAAGAGGTTTGGTAAAGATGTCGGCATTTTGTTCTTCAGTAATGATGTAGATCAATTTGATAATATCTTTGTCTACTGTGTATCTTATGTAGTGGTAACGAATTTCTATGTGCTTGGAATGATTGTGAAAGACTAGATTTACTGAAATTTTAATGCAGCTTTGATTGTCATAATGAATTATTGTAGGCTTTATAGGTTTTCTGAACAATCTAAATAGTAACTTCCTTAACCATACTGCTTCTCGAGCTCCCATTGAAGCAGCCATATATTCTTCTTCGGTGGAACTTTGAGTGATCGCTGATTGTTTCCTACTAAACCAAGAAATCAGTCTTGATCCAATACTAAAGCAACATCTTGTAGTGCTTTTACGGTCTATTGAATTTCCATCTCAATCAGAGTCAGAGAAGCTTTGGAGTTGTATATCAACATTATCATATTTTAGGTCCATTCCAATCGTACCACATAAGTATCTTAGAATATTTTTAGTAGTTGTTAGATGGATCTTCTTTGGTTCGCACATGAAATGAATTAATACATTTGTAGCATAGAAGATATCAGGATGAGTGTTTACCAAGTACATAAGTGATCGAATTAGTTTTCTATAATATGTAGGATCTGTAGGTTCTAAATCTACGGCTTCATCTTTGAGCTTATGAAGACTTGTTTCCATTGGAGTGGTTAATGATTTACTGTCCATCATGCCAAATCTAGTCAATATGTCCATGGTGTATTTTCCTTGATCTAGGAAAATATAGTTTTCCTTTTGTAATACTTCTTAGCCTAAGAAGTAGTGTAACAAACCTAGATCCTTCATATAGAATTTGTTTGTGAGATCTTGTTTGCATTTAGCAATAAGATGATCTTCTCCTGTTATTAATAAATCATCAACATAAAGAACTACAATTACCATTTCACCTTTGGATATTTTGAAGTATATATTAGGATCGGCTTCATTTTTGGAGCACCCTAACTTGAAGAGATAATTGTCTATTTGTTCATACCAAGCTATGGGAGCTTGCTTGAGGTCATAGAGGGATTTCTCCAATTTGTAGACAAAACTATTTTTGTCATGGGTGGTGAAGCCTTCTAGTTGTTCTATGTACACTTCTTTAATAACACTATTTAGAAATGTTGTCTTTACATCCATTTGATGTATCTTCCACCATTTGGATGCTGCAATAGCGATAATAGTTCTCATAGAAGTATATTGAGAATGATGAACTACGACTGATTATATCTTTAAAGTCATTTTGATGATGATCAACCGAGTTATAGATGTGATGATAGACATAAATCAGTTTATGTATTGTCATTGATGTCAACTTGTTATGATTACCATTATGGTAACAAATATCTATTATGAGTGAAAGATCTGAAACAAACAAAGTTTATTTGGTCTGTAACTGAAGAGTTATGTATACACTGAGTAACAGTAAACACCGAGTAAATATAGTGTATAACAATCACAGTGATAACCAAACTAGGGATCATTGACACATCATGGTATTGATTGAGTAATTAAATCAAACTGAGGTTGACTACAATGATGAGCTGGAAAATTTATAATTTCAAGGTAATTGATAAGATTTGTTATGCAGATCAAATGGCTATGAAAATTCAAGGATGATCAGATGGAGAAGATTGAAACATGTTTTTGACACAACTATTGAGGAAGGTTTAAGAGGCAAAACCAACGATGGAGATTAAGCAGGAAAATCTAAAGGATGAAAAATAAATGAGTTATGATTTCTATATAAGAGACAAGAGATTCAATATGAAAACACCTGATGCGCACACATGAAAACTTCATGCAAGACTAATCAAACTAGTTGAAGACAGAACCAAGCATTTATGCAGATAACACCGAGTGACAGAGGAAAGATCATTTACCGATAAAAACATAGTATGAAGAATCAGAGGAACTGAAATGAACAAATTGATCAAAGGTATTATGTACTTAGCATAGATCTAGAAATCTGCAAACGGAGTTGTATTTGAATCAGATCATTATAGTATCATTTTAACCATTGTTATAGATAAATATCTTAGCTGAGTAGGATGTGAAAGTCTTTATTATGACATTCAAATGAATGTTGAGTGTTTTCTTGTTGACCCCATAGTGAATGATTGGTCAAGAGAGAATTGTTAGTGATAAATCCTCTAACCAGCTCACATTTAAAAATGTGCATTGTAACCTTTAACGTGATTGGCTCTTGACCGAGCTCACTTTAGAAGAGTGAAATATTTTGGGTTACCAGTTCCAGGTGGTTTTTCCCTTAGCAGGGTTTCTACATTAAAAATCTATGTGTTAATGTGAATGATTTTTGTGGATTGTTATTTTTATTTACACATTACTTTATCTACATTGAACGATAATCACAGTATTGATTTACTGCTACTTGGTATATGAATTGATAAGTTTCAGATCACATTTTACATTTCACCGAGTTTATTTATATGTTTGAAATTATTTTTAAATACATCTGGGAGAATTTGGGACTGTAGAATAACTGGAGCTAACTGATTCACCCCCCCTCTCAGTTATCTAACAATTGGTATCAAAGCATAGACTGCTTAGAAGGAAATTTTTAAAGGAATTAAGCTAAAGATCACAAGATGTATAAGATAGAGGCACCAAAGTTGAACAAGGAGAACTTCTCAACATGGAAGAGAAGAATGAGATTATACCTATCATGGATTAGATATGACACATTGCTATACCTGGATACTCAATTCATCCTACCTACTGGACCTTTGATTGTTAATTAGATGAGAGAGAAACATGAACACAATACTATGATGGTAGAACTTGCTTCTTCACTAACTGAAGTTGAATTTGAGGATATTAAGACATCTACATCAGCCAAGAAGATGTGGTACAAGATTACACAAGTTTATGTAGGAGATGCAAATGTGCAAAGAGCTAAATTTGAAAGTCTCTGAGGAAAATTTGATGACATGAGAATGAAAGAAGGAGAAAATAATAACACAGTACAGTAACAAAATCAAGGAGGTTGTGAATGCTATTCAAGGAGCAGGTGGAACTATTGATGAAGAAACTATTGTGAGTAAGAATCTTAGAACTTTGTTACCTATTTATTCTATTAGAGTCTTTGCAATACATGAAATGAGAGAAGCACCTAGAAACAATATTACAGTTGATAGCCTTATCGGTAGACTGATTTCATTTGAGCTAAACAATTTTGACAATAGTGTTGCTCCTACTGTTGAGTCTACATTTTTTTCCTGTCTAAAAATTAGTAAATACGGTAACAAACACATGATAAGAAATGATAGTGATAGTGACAGTGATGATAAAGAACTTGATGAAATTGAAGCATTAATGGCTAGAAGATTGCACAAAGATAAAGGTAGGTATAAAGGTAAACTACCTTTGATATGTTTTAATTTTAAATAAATAGGACACTTTGCTTCCTGATACCCAAACAGAAAAAGTGATGAAAGAAATGAAAGATCTAATGATAGAAAAGATGATCAAGAATATAGAAGCAACCGATAGTTTGACAGAAGGAGTAACCAAGAATACAAAGACAAAGGCAAGAAGGCATGTTGCATTGCTGAAGATAGAGACAATGACACCGATGCTGACACTGATCAAGACAATGAGATAGTATTTGTAGCTTTGAAAGAAGATTCAGAAGAAGATGAAAGGTATGTTGAAACAACACTTATTTCTAAAGTTAGAAAGCATGACATTTGGGTTATTAATAGTGGCTGCACTCATCACATGACTGGAGATAAAGA